>PVJH01006388.1:0-102291 GCA_004026705.1 Nesogale talazaci | reverse complement strand
ACTAGTTTGTTCCCCACCCCACCCCCCACCCCACCCCACCCCCCGTAACCCCTCTTTAAGGAGAAGTCCATTATCTACAGATGGACTTAGGGTCTTCAAACTGTACTGTGGTAGTCATGTACATTGATGTCAATTTCATGACTGGGAGTGTAGGGGTGAAGTCTCGCCTGTTAATCTAGAGAAAGTCAATGAGGCTTCTGTGTGGACATGACCTCTGAGCATTCTGGAAAATCTCGCGGTATTTCCCATCGGAAGTGAGAGACTATAGATTCACTTCCTTGGAGACGAACTACTGACAAGATGAGATGACAGCATGCTGATTCCTGGAGAACGGAGGAGCCGGAGCAGAGGCCACATGGGCTTTCCCTGATGGAGTGAGACCTCTGGGTCCAGAGAAGCCACATGGAGACCCCTGCCAGCACTGAGATGCTTCTACTGTCACTTGATGTTGCTGATGGACCCTGAACCCTGGAAGAGAGGAGCCATGGGAAGATCCCTGCTAGCATCAGGATGCTTCTACTGCTTTTACTGCCACCGGACACACAAAACTGCACCCACTGGCCTGGGATTGTCCAGGTGTCATGGCACATGCTTCATAAGTTGGAAGGAGATTTTATAGACTGGTATTAGATATATGGGTTAATATTGGACTTATGACCTTAGACTGAACTGGGTTGGGATGCTTTCTCAATGTTCCATTCCTCTTGTATATAAACCTTTCCCTTATATCCATGTGCGTGTTTATGAATTTGTTTCTCTAGTCTACCCAGACTAACAAGTGTACTCCCCCTCATTTACACTAATAAAATTTCTATTTCCTTGATGCCTGATATCTGATACATTTGACACCTCGTGGTCACACAGGCTGGTGTGCTTCTTCAATGTGGGCTTTGTTGCTTCTCAAATAGATGGCTACTTGTTTAACTTCAAGTCTTTAAGACCCCAGACATTATATCTTTTCATAGCCTGGCACCATCAGGTTTCTTCATTGCATATGCACACTTTTGTCTTAAGCAATCATGTTGAGAAGGTGAGCATCATGGAATGCCAATTTAATAGGACAAAGTGTTCTTGCATTGAGGAAGTACTTGAGTGGAGGTCCAATGTCTATCCACTCTTTAATACTGAACCTACAAATATGTACACATAAATCTTTTCCCCTTTCATCATATATAAATATATTTACCTATGTACATGCCTGTATTTAGACCTCTAAAAATCCCCCTGGCCTCCTATTTCTTTCCTCTGTTTCCTTATACCTCTATCCTGTCCCACTATCGTCTTCAGCCTTCATTTGGGTTTCAGTAATTTCTCTCGGTTATCCTACCCTTGATCAATCCCTAGCAGGCCTCTCACTCCCTCCTCGCCACAAATTTTGGATCACTTATTGTTTCCTTGTCCCTGGGTTGGTCACACCACCTTCTTTCCCCCACCTTCCCCTTTCCCATATCCCCCCCACCTCCCCTGTCCACCTCCAACCATCGGTCCTATGGTTTTCTCCTCCAGACTAGTCATCCAGCCTATCTTATCTAGATAGGCCTGCAGAGATGATACTATGTACAAAGAAATAAGACCTAGCAAAATGAAGTGACAAAAGAAAATGAAACGATGACTACAACAAGAAAAAAAATAATAACCAGAAAATATATATAAATAAAAATAATAATGATAAAGCAAAACCTGTAAATAGTTCAAGGTCTGTTTATTGACCTCTAGGAGTAACCTCTGGTAGAGTCCGATGGGATTCCACACTCTGGCCTCCAAATCTGTCCTTGGCGCTCCCTCAAGGCCTCCGTCTCTGCTCTCCCCATCGCTCTGCTGCACACCCTTAGTGTTTTCCTCTGTATCTAACCTCAATTCTGTAGAACTCAATTCAATATAATTAAGCACCAAAATGATATCTTGAACTTTTTAAAACTTCAGTCATTAAATTTACATAAATCATTGGAATATTCTTCGTGAGAAGTCACATGATTTGGCAGGAAAACAGCTTACTGACTTAATCAAACACTAGGTACACCACTGTCAAGAATCTACCTGAAAATCAGCTTTCTATCTTAGATAATCTTCCAAGTAGACTTCATTCATTCATTGTCATGTGTACTGGGTATGCACCGGGTTCATGGAACAGAGATCAAGGTCTATCTGCTTAATCTTTAAATGTGAGATTTCCAAGATCCCCCAAGGAAGAAAGGAAAATATGATATGCTGGAAGTCAGAAGATCTTAAAAGTGTAGCATTCATAAGTATAAATAATAAGGCACACTGGTTTAAATAAGCCCAGGTGGTCTAGTGGGATATGCATTGGGCTGCAAAACAAAAGGTCTGCAGTTCAAAGCCACCAGCCATTCCTCAGGTGAAAGATGAGGTTTCCATACCTGTAATTAGTTAAAGTCTCAGAAACTCATAGAGACAGGTCTAATCTGTCCCATTGGGTCGCTGTGAGTCAGATTCGACTCAGTGGCATTGAGTTTGCTATTCTTACACAGGGCAACGCTATCTGGTTGTATGTTCATGCTCCTGACCACAATATTGGACCAAATATCAGTTATCAAATCCTAAAACAAATATTAGTTACCTTGCTTACACTGTTACCATATAGAACTTAATTGGAAAAGTTCTGTCAACTGAAAATTTCATTCGCTAAAAAGACAATTTTGACCTATCAGTACAGCCACCACCCCATTATTCCATCACAAATTGACAGTTGATCAAATTCTTCATCAATTGGTCTATGATTCAGCTGTGCATACATGCAAAAAAATTAAGAAGACGGTAGAAAACAGTTATCTGTCTCTTACACTAAAGGCTCGCAAGGAGTCCTGGTAGCATGGTGGGCTCTACCCTGGGCTGGCAGCCACAAGGTTGGCAGTTCAAGTCCACTAGTGACTCTGTGGGAGAGAGATGGGTCTGTCTGCTCCTGCAAAAACAGTTCTGCTGTCCTGCTGTGGCTCAGGATAAGGGCTCACAATTACCCTTTGAACAACATGGCACGTATAAGCAAAAACTTCCAAGGTAAGTATTCCAAGGTGTTCCACAGATCTGTTAAAGCTATTTTAGATCTTTTTTGTTGAAGGGAAGATATCCTTGTGATTAAGTAATGAATTTATTTTATCATAGGACTTAAGAGTCTGTATCTCACCTATCTAATTGTTTAACATCTGCTAAACTACCAGCTCTTTGAAGACAAAGATCATGTTTATCAAGTTCATTGCTATTTTTCTAGCACCTAGCTCAGCCGAAAGTAAACCTCAACAAAAATGGGGAATGAATGAAACCTGCACTATCTAGACTCTAAATTCAAAATACAAATGCTTGCATGTTTTAATATTTCTAGGAAAAATAAATTTAAAATATATTTCTCACATGCAAAAGAAATTTTGTTTTCATCTTCTTAAAACCCAACAATCATTTAGCTTAACTAGCTAATAATGTCTGCCTTGGGCATTGTATCTTTTAAAAATACTATATACATGGAATCGAGCAACTTGAAATAGCATATAGGAATCTCAAGAGACAATGAGTTTAGATTACTAGAGAAGGAACAACTCAAGGACAGAAGGATGACTATGGCTGCATAATTCACCCCAACTAGCAGGAAACTTACTTGTCTAACATCAGTGCAGCTCATAGATCCTTGTTAGTTACCATATTTTTCGGACCATAAGATGCACCTGACCATAAGACGCATCCAGTTTTTAAAGTGAAATAAGAAAAAAAATTCTGAACTACATAGTACCAGTATACTAAAATGTTCTGGGATACCACACCCTAGGACCATAAGACACACCCTTACTTTCCCCTCACTTTTGGTAGGGGGGTGGGGACTGTGTCTTATTGTCAAAAAAAATGGTACTTTCCTGTGAAGGGTAACTCCTGGTAACATTGCATACAACAGAACAAACGTTGGACAGTCCTGGACCATTTTCATGATCACTGATATTTTCAACGTCATTGTTGCAGCTCGTGTGTATTGCCTTCCCACCTTGGGGGTTCATCTTCCAGCACTGTAGCAGAAAATAATCTGTTGTGATCCACAAAGTTTTCATTGCCTTAGTATTCAATTATACATGGAACCCTGTGGTGCTGTCTGGTAATCAATGGACAACTAACCACAAGGTTGGTGGCTCAAAACTACAAGCCACTCAGCAGGAGAAAGCAGAAGCTGTCTGCTCCCATAAAGATTTACAGCTTTGGAAATCCTATATGGGGTCACTATATTATATCAACTTTTGGTTTTGAGTATTCAACTATATAAAACACTATAATGTGCATGTTGCAAATATATATGTGTGATAGTTATGCTTACTGTGGCAACCTGGCCCATAGGAACATGTGGGGTTAACCGAGATTTAGTTTGCTTGAAGGGTAAAGCAATAAGTGACTCTGCAAGCCTCCACCCACCCTGCCCTCTTTTCATGCTGCTGCTTTAGCTAGTTCTCTGACTCAACCTGTGGGCTAGGCCAACCCATGGAACCTGTTGCTAGAGCTTGAGGCTCCCTCAAGACCTGCTTCCCCATGCTGCCAGTGTGCACATCACTTCAACTTGAGGCTGGTGGATCTTGTCGCCTTGCATTGCTTGATTCAATATCCAAGTAGGGCCTGCTTCGCAAAGCTCCTGAGTCGCTGACTGTTGGTGACCCACCCTCCTTCTTGCTGCCTGCAAGCAGACTCTGTTTGCCTTTTGCCAGGGAGGACTCTGCTGTCTGCTTCCTTGACCTTGGCCCCAGCAGCCCACGTGAATTGAAGGACTTCCAGTCTATTGACTGCTACATGGTAGTGTGTTGAACTGAATCCTCTGTACTGCTGTGTGGACTAATTAACTGTTATACTCCTTGCTATGTGGCCTGGGAAAATCAGTCTCTCTCTCTTTTTCGCTTTTGTGTAATTGTAGCAATTTAGTTCCACTTCTAAAGTCAGTTCCAGTTCTAAAATCAAATATGCAAAGATAATGTTTAGGTTACTTAGTCAATATGAGTCCAAAGACAGTTGGAAATCTCTTACAAAAAGCCGTACATGTAGATTTTCTTTCTAAATCTTAAGTTATAACAATTTATTCCATTCATCTAACTTCAACTTGCCTGTCTGGTATGCACTATCTAATTTTCCCCCAAAACTAATGAGGCCAAACTTTTGCCATCAACCACTGTAAATTATGGTGACTCCATGTGGGAAGGCTAGAACTGCTCTGCAGAATTGCCTCGGCTGTGTGCCTGACAGATAAAGCTCACCAGGCCTTTCTGAAGTGTCACTAGCGTTTAGGTAGTAGCTAAGCGAACACTGCTTAGGCCATCCATGAATCGCCATCTCCACACATCACTGACAATTTTCAGACAAGTTTTCTGAAACGAAAGACGTAATATTTACAGAATGGACTCGATGGCAGTTGGTTTAGCTTTTTGCTTATCATGTACCAATTACGCTCAACGTTAGTTGGGCCTAAAGTCTTCCAAAATCAGTTGAGTACAACCACCTTCATTCTCAACAGCGTTCACACAATCACAGTCCCTAGGAGTTAGAACCAACCCAATAGCACCCACAACAACAACACATGAAGAAAACCCATTCCTCTCTCCTTTTCCATGACCTTTGTTTTGCCTCTGCTCTGACTATAAGGGAGCGCAGAGCTAAAGCTTATGCTCAGTTCACAGGAGCTATCTTCCAAATTGAGTTTGGGGGATTTTTATTTTTTGTCTGTTTTCTGCGTCTTTCTATTGCCTTCACTGCAGATGCTTTCCCACTCTTCTTAGACGATCCAGTGATGGATTTGTAATGGAAGTCACTTCAAAATTTTGGAAAGGACCTATCCAAAACAAACCCAAAGCTCTCAATTCTGACTCGTAGTGATCCCAGAGAACAAAAGTAGAACTGCCCTCATTAGGACTCAACAAGTAAATCCTTTTTTTTTTCCCCCGCACCACTGCCCTGGTGGGCGTAGGGCCCCGACCTTGCTCCTGGAGAGCTGCTGCTGGATTTGAACCGTCAACCCTGTGAGCTGCAGTCCCACACACAACCACTGCACCACCAGGACTCAGCTTCTATAATTAATCTTTATGGAAGCAAACGACATAACCAAAAGGACAATGGTTTGAGCTCACCAGGCACTCCACAGGAGAAAACTGAGGCAGTCTGCTTCCATTAAGATTTATAGCCTTGAAAACCCTCTGAAGCACTTCCTCTCTATCCTACATAGGGTCTCTATGAATCAGAATCAACTCTATGGCAGGCAAGGTGGTATGACCGACCCATTAGAGGCCTAACTTTTACAACACTAATTTCTTACAGACATCCACTATCCTTTCATGTACATTTCTTAAGCTCCTCAAAGACTGAAGTCCTTGTGGACAGAGAATAGTATCTTACAAATCTTTACATCCCCAGTAGTGCATCAAAAAATAGCCTAGCATATGGCAAATGATCGAAAAAGAACTCTTGTTCTCACAGAACGAAGATAGCGTTGTAGGAAGCCTAGGAGGTAGAGCCCTGTTGGAGGTAGCAGGCTCAACATGAAGTTTCTATCTTAAAGCAGTGTCATAATCCAAGAGATTCAAACATGTAAGTTACCTGTAGAGTCATCGGGGATTGCACATATGTAAACATAAGGAAATTTCCAGGAACTGCAGCTGACAGGGATAGTCAGAGAACATAAAGGCTATTAAATTAAAAGGCATGAAAACTGTGAAGGCTATTTAGCCATAAAATGATTTCAAAGAGATACGAGATCCTCATTTTCTTTTTTTTTTTTACATGTCCCTTCTTATCTGTACCAACACTCATACTACATAATGAGTTTTGAATTGCAAAAGAGGATGTATTCTTGCACCTGTCTTTGAGTGTTTGTCCACTGACTGAACAAACACAAGTACAGGGAGATCTTCATTTTCACAGAACAAAAAGAATATTTCCGTGGGTGCAGTAAGAATAAGAATCATTAGGCAATGGAAGTAAACCTATGGCAGCAATGCAAAGCCTGAAAATTGGGAAAGGTCTTTGGGAAAGGATTAATAACTATTACACCAAGAATTGGCAGGAAACCCAAAAGGGAAAATACTGCATGGCATCATTTACATGAAATAAGCAAAGATATGGAAGCCAGAGATTATTAATGGCTACCAGAGGTTAAAGAAAAGGAAGGTGGCATTTTTGTTTAGAGGCACTGAGTCGACATTAATGGTGGTGGAACAGTTTAGAAAGAGTAATGCTAAGGTGATACCACATGAAAAATGCAATCACTGTCCCTGGAGCTGTTAACTATGGAAATTGTGTGGGCAGATGTTACAGTGTTTATATTTTACCACAAATGTTTAAAAGATCTTTTTTTTTAAGTCACACATACACATGTGGAAGGGAGAAAGCTAGAATAAGGCGCCTATTAAGAGAAATAATCCTTTACACTCAAGTTCCACTTAAGGATTATTCCATGTACCAGAAAGAGATTAGTTATATATACTTGAGATGCACAGCAAACAGGGTCCTACAGTTGTATATAATCATTCTTATTTAAGAGTCTATCATGGCATATTGCTGTAATACTTCAGCAGAGGTTTCTACCCCCACCTCCTTAAATCTGAAGTCTCTTCTTGCCACTGCCATTGAGTAGATCCAACTCATTGCCACCCTGTCTAGGATTTCTAAGACTATAAATCTTAGCAGGAGTAGACAGCCTCACTTTCCTCTGTGGAGCCATTCGTGGTTTGGAACAGCCAAATTTATCGACACGACAAAGATGTGCACAACCTCAATGACTGGCCCAGAAGAGCATGAAGTGAACACTATGCCTAAACCCAAATTTCTTTTAACCTAACATAGCTAATAATAGATTGAATATAGTTTGGGCCATATGGGTTCTGATTTTTTTTAGATAGTCCTTATCTTAGTAGTTCATCCCAACATCCTTCAAGAACCAGTACTTGTCGGGCCATAAGAGGTGACTTTTATTTAGTTAAATATTAATTGCCTTTGGGGGAGCGAGAGAGAGAGAGAAGGAGAGAGAGAGAGAGAGAGAGAGAGAGAGAGAGAGAGAGAGAGAGAGAGAGAAGGTGATACCAAGGGCTCAAGTAGAAAGAAAATGTTTTGAAAAGGATGATGGCAACATATGTACAAATGTGCTTGACATAATGGCTATATAAATTATTATATGAGCTGTAAGAGCCCCCAATAAAATGACATTGAAAAACAAATAAAAAAATAGTTGCCTTAACTGTATACAACAGTTTTTTTCTCTCATTAACTTTCAATCACATTTTCCTAACACCAATTAACCTAGTATCTCTATGACCACAACATATTAGTCTTTTCTTAAAAGACAGAATAACATAATGATTGAGAGAGGAAGACTTCAGAGCCAGGTGGGTTTCTATTCAAATTGAACATTTTCTTGTTGTAGTGAAATTAAACTCTCAGGTTTCATTTTCTGCACCTGTAAAGTGGGGTTGATAAAAGTACTCCCTTTGAAAATCACCATGAGAATTAAATGAGTTAGTGTTAGTCAAGTTACTGGGATACAATGTGCAATATAGTATATCATGATGACCTTTATTGCAGAGTATGGGCACTTCTTATTGGCCACCAACAGTCGCACATCTTTACACAAAATCTTGACCAACGATTCTAAAACATGAGAGGACTTCAAAGTTTGTGGAAATGTTCAGTTCTTTTAATTCTTTTTATCCATGAACTTTTTGAAGCCTACTTCACAGGATAGTAAGACAAAATGCGCTGCCTCTACTTCTTGCCACACATCTAAGGGCCAGCTATGAAAAGGTGCCAGGAGCAGCCTGGACCAGAGAACTCCAGCAGCTCCTCTTGACTAACTCACTCCAGGATTTCATGGAATCCTTACCTCATGTTTGAGCCAATTTGTAACACTTCGATACATATGAAAACAGATCTCAGAAATGCATGTGATTTAAAAAAAAAGTTTTGTGAGTTGTTTTGCTGTTGTTGTTGTTGTTGTTGTTTGGTTTTTAACATTTCCTTCTCTGTGACTCCATAACACTACTGTCTTTTTCTCCTTTCCATCTGGAAATCTGGGGGAGGAAGAAGAAGCAAACCAGCAAGGCATCCTTGCCACCCAAGCACAAGCAGGTAAGCAGAGCTCAGCCCTCGGATACATCAAGATGCTTCCATACACATTCACAAGTAACTGTGTCCTTCTCCCTGCTCCAGTACTCAGATCTATGTAGCACAAACTCCCACGTGTACCTACATCAACTTGGAAAACGCCCACTGGTCACCTGTCAGCGGGTGAGAGAGGGCAGCCCTTGCCTGGGTGCGAGGACCACACTCTGCAGAAGGCATGCTCATACATTCAAGAGAAATCCCAGAAGCGTTCGATGCATTCGGCACACTCCAAAAGCAACATGCTCCCCACAAACCACCTTTTCTTTTGCATCTCTCTGGTAACAGACACCTTCCGGGATGTGCACTGGGCTGTTCCTGGAGGGGAATGGGAACAGAGGCACGTGTCCCGGGCGGGAGATCACAGGCACCGAATCTGCACGCGGGTCCTGCCCTCACTCACCTGGCCGGTGATGCCAGTGATGAGTGCCACCTTCCTGGACCTGACCGTTTCGCCATCCCCGGAGCCCCGGGTGCTGGGGCAGCCGCCACACGCGTGTGCCATGTCCTCGCAGGTGTGCAGCAGTGAGGAGGTGGAGCGCTTGGCTGAGGCAAAGAGCTGGGCAAGAGTAAGGGTTCGGAGCCCGGTGGAGTAGCTGAGAGTCGAGCTGCCGGGGGAGGGAGGAAGAAGTGGAGGAGGAGGGGGGAAGGGGGAGGAGGGGAGGGACCTAGAGAAACTGGAGCCGGAGGCAGAGGGGCGGGCACCAAGCGGCCCAGCAGCGGCCTCGCTAGCCCAGCCCCGGCGGGCCGCCAGAAACTGACAGGCAGGCGGAGGGCGGGGCCGAGGCAGTGGGCGGAGCTGGAAGAGCGGCGGCGGGGCTGCGCCAGAGCGCGCCGCGTCATCCACGTCACCCCGCGACGCTCCCGCGGCGCCAGCAGCAGGACCCGCCCCTCCAAGGACTCCGTCCCCGCCCCCCGCTCCTGTCCAGGCGCGCGCAGGGCGGTGCGTAACCACTCGCGCGCCGCTCCTCTGGGTAGTTCGGCTGCCTCTCCGGAAAGGAAAGAAAAGAGCCTCCGCCTAGACTTGAGGTGGGTGCACGTCAGTGGGAAACCCCCCCCCCCGGCCTTCTCCGCCCTCTCGAATCTCCCAGAAACCTTCGAGAAATCCTCGAGGATGCTGGGAGGAGCCATGAGCTGCCCTTTCTCATAGGAAAAAGTCAACACTTCCGAATCTGGGATCGCAAGACCCCCGCCCACGACTTTTAAAAATAATACTGGAAAGTGTTGGCATACCTGTTGAGGACCCTCATTTTACATCACCTTGCAAAGATAGAAACATGTGGGGAAAGACTGATTGCTCTCTAGCATGACCTCGCTCTTTCTGTACTGCCCTGAGACGCAGCACTAAAACGAGCACTAGATACCTAATAGCCCAGTCGAAGTATTCTAGTTCAAAGGACTGAACAGCGCCGAAGAAAAAAGCCTCTGGTCGACCTAAGAAAATAAAAAGGCTGCACATGTTAAATAACCTGGACCTCGCATGTTTCAAAGGAAGTAGTTCATGTGCCAGGCGGAGACATCGCTGATTATTGAACTTGGCTTCTATCTGGCAGCTGTTGATTGGACAGGAAGAGGAACTAAAGGTATTGGCGCCCAGAAAGAAGAGCGAGTGTTTGTACCTAAGTAGTTGGCTGGAAACCAGGAAGGAGCCAGGACTTCCCCCAGCCTCCTGTGCCACTTTACTGAGCTCTGGATTTCCTCATCCCAATAGCTCTAGAATATTAAACAAAAACTGAGTGACTGAGAGAGTGCCTAACATATGCACATAATATATGAGAGACCTTACAAGCACTGAATTCCCAAATCAGTAAAATTCATGTATTCAATTAAAAATCGCAGGCTGAGCCCCTGTGGCCTAGTGGTTGTGTTCGGGACTGTGGCCTACGGGCTTGGCGGTTCAAATCCAGCAGCAGCTCTCCAGGAGCAAGGCTGGGCCTCCAACTCCCACCAGAGGGCAGTGATGCCCCCCCAAAAAAAATTAAAAATCACCCTTCCCACCAAGCTCAGGAATTACTGGCTCCATAAATAGAGGGGTCTTTGGTTACCTACATCACCTCTTCCCTTTCTTTTCTGCATGAAAAATGACTGAATGCAAAGTGATTCCAACAGCCAGTAGGAGACCTACCACACTGAACAGGAGTGCTTCCATTTAGAACAGGAGTTGCAACAACCAGCTTGCCACTAATGTCGCACACTTCCCCAAAGAAAGACAGCACCAGCCGTGATAGGTGAGCTAATTTAATGTCTGACCAAATGTAGTAGGCTGATAGTTCATTTTGGTGTGCATCAAGGTTGTAGCCACCCGCCATAATTATTCAATCTGTGTGCTGGTCAAATCGGAGAAATTGGATTATATGAAAAAGAATATAACATCAGGCTTGGAGGAACCAGGAGGAATCAGGCTCACAACCTGCTGTGAGCACACCTTGCTTGCTGAAAATGAGGACTTCAAGCACTTGCTGATGAGGATCAAGGCCAGCAGCCTTCAGAATGGATTTCAAAACTCAATGTCAAGAAAACCCAAATCCTCACCACTTGGCCAATAAGTGACCTCTTGATAAATGGAGAAAAGATTGAGATTGTCAAGGATTTCATTTGTGTCTAGATTCACAGTGTCCGTGGAAACAACAGTCAAGATGGCACATTGCATTAGGTAAATCTCCACCAGATCTCTTTTTAGTGTTGAAAAATGCAGGTTACTTTGAGGGCTTAGACGCAACTGACCCAAGCCATAGTACTATATTTCTCATACCATAAGATGCACTTCCCCCCCGCCAAGTGGAGGGAAAACAAGGGTGGGTGTTATGGTCCAAAGGTGTGGTACCTCAGAACATTTTAGTATACTAGTACTGTTTGATTCAGAATATTTTTTTTCTTGTTTTCTTGCTCTAAAACCTGGGTGTGTCTCATGGTCGGGTCTATCTTATAGTCGAAAAATACAGTATTTTCAGTGGCCTTGTGTGCACGGGAAAGTTGGGCATTGAATACGGAAGAAAACTCAATGCATTTGAACTATAGGGTTGGCAAAGAATATTTTAAAGTACCATAGACTGCCAAAGAAACAAAGATCTATCTGGGAAATGGTACAGCCAGAATGTTCCCTCGAGGCAAGGATAGAAAGGCTGTCTCACATACTTAGGATATGTGATCAGGAGAGACCAGACTGGAGAAAAGGACAGCATTCTTGGTAAAGTACAAGGGCAGCAAAAAGAAGGGCCTCAAGGAGATGGATTGACACAGTAGCTGCAAGAATGAACTCAAACAGGAACAATTGTGAGGATGGCTCAGGACCCAGGCAGTGTCTCATTCTGTTGTTCATAGGGTTTCTATTGGTCAGAACTGATTTGATGATACATACCAACAATTTTCTGTGGCCTGTGAATTATACAAATGACCTTTGGCAGAGAAAGATTCCCCACCCTTGAACTAGAGGGACTTTCTATAAGCAAGTAATGTCTTTGAAATCCACTGTATTATCTCTAAAACTTGTTTTTGTGTTAACATAAGGATTGGTTCACTAACCAAACCAATACAAACACCAGTGGTATAATGAAAACCAGCGGGAAAATAGAAACCAGTTGATTATGTAATAGGCTATTAACCTGAACACTTGCTGTGTTCGAGTTGACTAAAGATACAAATTCATAACAACTCGTGAGCACAAGAGAGCTTTATTTCAAAAAGCAATTATGCATCAAGAAAACATCCCAGTTCGAATCAAGTTCATGAGTTCAATATAGTCAATAAGCCCTATGTTCATCCAGGAATTCCTCTTGATATTCATGTAACACATGCAGTGATGCCGAATGTCCATGGGTGAAAAGTCTTATGGATTCATGGCAATGGACGCATCTTAACGCTGGCAAGGATCTCCGCATGGCAACTCCAGCTCCAGGACTCTCGCACAACTCCATGTGTCCGGTCAGCAGGAATGTCTTGTAGGGAGTGAGCCAGTATCTGGCCTCCAGTGAACTATTTATCTTCATTTTTGCCTCACAAATGAGCTCATCAAGATGCCACATGACTGATGGGCTAGACCCCACCCCTTTGCAAGTTGGCAAGAGAGCATTCGACTGCCACACTGGCAGTTCAAACCCTCCAGTCACTTTGCAGGGGAATTATGTAGCAGACTGCTTCTGTAAAATTTTCACTCTTAAAACCCTAAGAGGCAGCTCTATTCTTATCATCCAGACTGACCCAGAAGCAAACTGACAGTAACGGGTTGCATGTTTTGGGTGGTGGTTTAGTGTTTCTAGACCTATTATGAACTCTTTTTTTATTTTTTGTGGGCATGACTGCCCTGGTGGGAGGAGGCCCACTCTTCCTCCTGGAGAGCTGCTGCTGGATTTGAACTGCCAACCCTGGGGGTCGCAGTCCTGCGCACAACCACTACGCCACCGGGGCTCAGCCCTATTATGAACTCTTAAGAGTTCATCTTCCCTACTGTGAAGTGTGATAATAAAAGAAACCCTAGGGAAAAAAGTAAGAAGTACTGTTACCATCTGTAAACAAAGAGGTGCTGCAAAATAGCAACTGACCAATCATGAGTCAGGCAGTCCCTGCCACAGCATGAAGCTACCCAATCATGAGAGCAATGGGTCAGCCTGCACTCTGTCTACTAGTCATTTTGATGGGCGGGGGGGGGGGGGGGGGGATACCCAGGATACAATTAAGTCAACTGAGAGTTTTTGGTTATACCCCTCCCTCCACACCATAAGGAAAGGTGTGAGCTGAAAATGGGGCAGGACTGCTGTACAATACAGGAAGAGAATTAAAAGAGGCTGAATCATACCAGATTTCCCACAGTTTCCCAAGACTCAGAGGTGACACAGGTTACAGGTTTGAGCTCAAACATGTAGAGGCAAAGACTGTGATTTACCACTTGGCCCGGCTCCAATAAACAGTTCCAGCAAAGGTTCCAATTCATGACAGTAGCCTAAGGCTAAAGGGGATTGCATGGCGAGGGGACTTTTTTTTTTAACCACTTCCTGCTTTTTCCCTTCTTGTAGGCTTTTCCTCACCTTTTCTTGGCTATTGTTTGATAAACAGAGAACACGGGTACAGCAAGACACACCATCTCTGTTGCCACAAACACACACACACAAGTGACATCATCCTTAACCCCTCACAACCTTATTTTTACCAGAGAGGTCACCAACTCCCAAGGCTGCATTCCATTTGTGTACTGCCTGGGTGAACCCTTGACAAGCACTCAGTGGTGACTGAGAAAAAAAAAAAGCTCTATGGTCCAACTTGGGTGTTGTGGGAGTGGAAATACAACTGTAGATGTTCACTTTGTTTTATTATTAGTGTATGTCCTTGTGCTTTTGCTTTGGTTTGTTATTATTCCTTTCCCACTCGATGGAATCAATTGTTCCGACACTACTCAGCCACCCCCATGCCTTCAAAAGCTTCAATTATTGAGCAAGTGATACTGCCAATTCTACTGCAACCTTTTCAACAAATAGAAACAATTATAATTACACAATATCTCAGAGACAACACTCAGTTTCTTTTCATATGAAGACGCAAGCACTCTTCTGAGGAAGAAAAGCTATTGAAAGTATCAGAAAATAAATAAAGAAGAATGATCCTTAGATAAGTCCCATGGAACAAGAGAGGTGAAGAAAAACAGGAAAAAATTATAAAACTCAGGAAAATCCTACAAGAGCAGTCTGAAAGTTAAAAATCAAAAGCCTAACAAAATATAGAAATCAATATTAATACTAAGATACTGGAATTACATAACACTATGAAAGAGTAAAGCAGAATTGAAGCAACAGAAAATGAATTAGTGGGCTTAAAGGCAAATCTCTCAATACCAATCTAGAAGATCAAGAAGAAATACCATATATATACTCATGTATAAGCCAAGTTTCTCAACACATTTTTTTTTTCTCAACACATTTTTTTATGCTGAAACAGTACCCCCCTAGGCTTATACTCGAGTGAGGGTCCCACTTGTTCTTCAATACAGTGCAGATGTTCTCCGGATTCTCACGCTCATCTGGGAGTGCCTGCAGCCTCTGTGGGTGGTCCAATGACTGCTAATATCACCGCTCTTCTTTTCTCCAGCATGCGGGCATCCTCTGTGTTGTCTGTGTCATACTGGGCAAAGGCCTGCCCGTTTCTGTGTGCTGGTACCAGGGGCGCACTGCATCCTTGTCAGATGAATATCAGATGCTGCTGCTCTTCTTCCACTCTTCTACAGAACCGTGGCCAATGACATAGCCTTTACAGTATTATCTGTGCTTGGTTATGCCCCCTTGCTCCACCCAAGCATTACTAAATACAAGTACCAGTATGTCTCTGGTCTTGGGAATGCCGTACATTTATTCATAGTACTTAGTCTGCTATAATTTATTTTTAATTTTCTTATCAACCTCTATATGGACCCAGTGTTGACTCTGATTGTATAGAGCAGCCTGTTAAGGCTCATAATATACACACTGTGTGTGTGTGTACTGTATTACTGCATGTGCATTAGCATTTCCCATACAAATGCAGTAATGCTGCATATGCCGTAATGCAGAGCCTGCAGTAGCAATGTGTACACAGCACGGTGTGTAAATTATGAGCCCTAACACAGGCTGTCTATGGAAACAGTTAGGCCATCACATTCTGCAGTATTGTCAGCCGGTTTTAAGGCTCAAACTATATGAGTTGTGTTGTGAAACATGCAATAAGGCAGCATGCATAGTAATTCAGCGCATGTAGTAACCCAGCATGTATAGTATGAGACTGACCACAGGGTACTCTTTGCAAACATAGTCATGTTATCACATTCTGGAATATCATCATACCAAACTCTTGAAACCCTGAATTCCTGTCAGTTCTCTTGGTGAACCAGCATGTTTTAGATCTCGGGTATCTTCTGAGTGTGATTCTTTTGGGGTATCTGTTTTCCGTGGTGAAGTCTATCTGTCTATCTGTCTATCTGCGTTCTATTGCCAATTGATTTTACTTGTTTATATGTATACTGTTAGTTCCTGGACACCACCGTTTGTACTGTAAATTGACCTCTTTTAAGAACTCTAACTAGGGCTTATTTTGGGGGGAGGGCTTACAGTATATTTTGAGAATTCAATCCCTATGATACGGCATTCTTTTTCAAAGTCTTTTTTAAATCCTGTTAGAAATGGATCCCAATACTTCTAATCCTGCACCCAAACAAAAACACAGGTCATTCAAAGCTGATTTCAAACTTAAGGTTTTGTCAAGAGAAGAAAGCAATAACAGTATTGCAATTAGGGAATTTTGTGCTGAGGAAAAACAAGTGAGGAAGTGGTGAAAAATGAAAGCTGACATGGAAAAGATTCCAAAAAAAAAAAAAAAACTCGATGTGGTTTAATGACTTTATATGGGTCTCTAGAGACTGAATTGCATAAATCGAGTGTTGTCAAGATGGTTATTCTGTAACACACATGGGAATTTGTTTACTTTCCCTTCAAATGGCTAAAGACGACAAAAGCATCAGGCATTGGAAATTTTGTTTTGTCGGCAGAATGTTGTACCCACTTCATGAATAGGTTTGCCCTATGTTTGCAGTAAAGAACAAAAAATTCACAGACGTTGCCAAAAGACCTTGATGAAAAAGTGATGTCATTCCATTCACTCATCATAAAACAAAGAAGGATCCATAGCTATGACCTGGAAGATATTGGGAATATGGGTGAAACACCCACCCATGACCTTTGATCGTCTAAGCAATAGAACTGTGGTAAGTATGCGATACAAAGCTACTATTTTGCTTAGAACCACAGGAAATGAAGAAAAACATTTCACAGTCATTCTGTCATGTTTGGCTAGGGGAACTAAGCTGCGGCCTGTCATTATTTTTAAAAGAAAGACCTTTCCTGACAAATTTCCACCACGAATTACAGTGTGCACACATATTAAAGGTTGGATGGATGAAGCTGGAACAAAAATATGGCTGGAAGAAATTTGGAATGGGCAACTAGGAACAACTTTAAAAAAAGTCACGATTGCTAGTATGCCATATGTTCAGAACCCATCCATCTGATGACATAAAAAAAAATTTGCAAAGCCTTTTCAAGTTAGGTACTTTGGGCATTATCCCAGGTAGGCTTACATATGTATTGCAACCCCTAGATGTGTGATTAAAGAAACCTTTAAAAGACTACATGTGAAAGATGAGGCATGAATGGATATCATCTGATCAAGCCCGACTAACAAAGTTGAGATCTGATGAAACCCGACACAGAATTGATAGCAAAGTGAGGTTGTGATGCATGGGAAAAGATTCCAGAGGACATGGTGCAACACACCTTCAAGAAATGTGGCATCAGAAATGCTATAGATGGCAGCGAAGACAGTGCTTTGTATGAGAAAGACAGCAGTGTTGGTGATGACTGTGAACTCAGTGATATGGCAATGTCTATGCTGATAACCTCATACCAACTAAAGCTGAAGCTCTGTTTGGACATACAGACGATGAGGAGGAATCCAGTTTTGAAGGGTTTTAACTCTTGTGTTTTAGCGTGGTTACTGATTGAGCAAAGGTTGTTGTCCTTTTAAAGTTATTGTATACCATGCATTTTTTTGTTGACTCTCTTTTCCACGTACAGAGCTAGTTTACTGTTTTTCTTTGAAATATTCAAAAACATTTAACCTACTGATTGCCTCAATTAATGTAATTTTATGGTATGTATTTTTATTTTGAAATTTACCAGTAGCAGCTGCATTTCCCACCCTAGGCTTATACTCGAGTCAATAAGTTTTCCCAATGTTTTGTGGTAGAACTAGGTGCCTTGGCTTACATTTGGGTCGGCTTATACTAGAGTTTATGTGGTATGTGGATACTATCAAGAGGAATAATAACATGCCTGATTGAGGTTCCAGAAAAATCAACTGGGGGATGGGGGACAACTACAGAGATATATAGTTCAAGAACTGCTGCAAGAAAACTCCATTACATGCTAAAAGAGGAAATAGCCATCAAGAAAAAAAAAAGCTGAAAGAACACAAACAAGATCCCCCAAAGAAGACCTCCATGACATGTCATAGTTAATTTTTCCAGTGGCAATAATAAGAAGAGAATCCTGAGAGTAGCTGGGGGAAAAGAAAAGTTACCTTTAAGATGGAATCAATAAGAATGAACTCAGATTTTTCAGCATAAACTTTTCAAGCAAAAAAGAAATTATATATGTATAATTCTGAAAGAAAAAATATTCTCAACCAAGAATCTAAAATCCAGCAAAATTAGCCCTCAAATATGAGGAAGAAGAACATTTCCAGATAATGTGAAATAAAAAGAATTTGGAGAAACAATTTCTAACTTACAAAAGTTATTAAGAAGGATCATTGGACAAAAAGTCAAGAACAATAGCAGTCCTAAGATCAATATACAAGATGCCACCACCCAGAAATCAAAGCAGTACCGAAAGTAAATTTACATGAGTCAACATAGGGAGCCAGTGATATCAGTCTGCAGTGAAGACAGTTATAGAGTAACAGAGAGACTACTGTAGATGCAAAGCATTCTAATGGAGAGGTAATCCAGTAGGTTTGCAACACCACTATAAGACATCAAAAGATAACTACAAAATGGGAGAATATTCTATGTTCATAGATAGGAAGACAACATGGGGGAATATGTCAAACTACCTAAATCAATCTATAAATATAATTCAGTTCTGAAACAAATTCCAGAATCATTCTTGATATAATGGAAAAAACTAATCACCAACTTTATGTGGGGAGGAAAGAAACCCAGATAAGTAAAGCATTATTTAAGATCAAAGTATGAGACCTCTTGCTTCCAGGACTCAAAATCTACTACACAACTGTGGTAGTCATAAAAGCCTACTACTGGTACAATGATAAAAGAATGAAACAGAATAGAGAGCCAATACATCCATCTACAGGAAATGAATTTTTGACAAAGGTTTGAAAGAGATAATCTTTTCAGAAAATGGTGCTTACAAAATTGAATTTTCATTTCAGAAAAAATGAATCAGAAGTCATACCTCACTCATAATCTAAAGGTGGATTTAATATTTAAATATAGAAATTAAAACTATCAATTAAAATAAGGACAATATTAATGATACTAATACATGGCATAAACACACTATCAAACAATTGAAAAACATGGTAAGAAGAAAAAATAGATGGCTAGGACCTCATAAAAATAAGACATATGCATCAAAAGACTTCAACAAAAGAATTAAAAGAGATTGGGTATTTGCGGGCTGGGGGCAATGATATATTAAACAAGAGACTAATATCTAAAACTATCAGAAAATGGAATAGCTCAACAAGAAAAAGACAAATGATCTAGTTAAAATGGACACGAGGAATAGCTAGTTCACCAAAGAGATAGCCAGGTAGCTGATAAACATATCAAGAACTGTTCCAGATCACTCATTATTCAAGAAATACATATAAAAACAGTGATGAAAAAACAACCAGTGAGGAGACACCAATGAACACCCATGTTCATTGCCACACTCATCTTGATTGCAAGAAGATGATAGCAACCTAAATGCTTATCAGTGCAAGAATAGATAAACTTTGGGGTACATACCCACAAACAAATGCTAAAGGATGTCTAAAGAATGATGAAACTGTGAAACACTTCATGACACAGATGGATTTGGAGAACCATATGCTGAGTGAAACACCATATGCTGATCGACGTTAGTCACTCATAAGAGGGCAAATATTGTCTGAGACCACTATTGAAAATGAAAAAAAAAAAAACCAAGAGAAAGTTTTCATATCCAAAGAAATAGACTTTGACGGTTACCAGGTCTGGGAAAGAGAGGGAAGCAATAGGGTAACGAGGGTACATAGATATTAAATCTAATGAAGGGAAAGAATATTTCACAAGAAGAGAAAAGAGGAGGGAAGAGCTGGAAAGGGCAAGCTACTGCGATGTTTGAAAGTTGCTTAAATTGTCTAAAAGGGTTATACAAAAGGATTATCTAAAATGTAAACACCACCGAGTTCACAATAAAACAAACACAAGGACTGTGATAGTTTGGAGGTGAACCCTACAGACATAATAAAAAGTTGCAGAACTCTCTCCTATTGAAGGTGACAGTGTCACAACCTCCATCATCCCCAAATAATAAGGAGCAGAAGCTAAAATGAATTAACCAAACTGTTTCCATGTTGGAATATTGCTGTTATTTTGAAGACATGAATAAAATAAACCATTTTATCCTAAATTTTACTGGTTGATTTTGACTAATTCTTAATGTGTTATTAAATGTGGAATAAATGTAAAACTGAGACCACAATGGAAATATTTTTTAAACACATTATTGTTGTTACTTTCAAGTCAGCTAGGTTTAGAGTGATTCTGTGTACAATAGAATGAAACACTGTCCAATTTTGTACCATCATCAGCAATTATTACTATGTTTAAGCTAGTTGTTTCAGCCTCTGTATCAATCCATATAGTTGAAGTTCTTTTCACTATTTCACTTACCACCTACCCAGTATGATATCCTTCAGGAATCGATACCCCTCGAGGATATGTCCAAAGTATGTAACAAGAAGTCTTGACATTTTTGTTTTTTAGGAGTATTCTGGCTCTCTTCCAATAGTCATTTGTTCTTTTTTTCTTATAATCTATGGGATAATTAAAAGAGAAATTACAAGATTCCCTCCCCAAAAATTTTAACATGCTTTTAGGTGCTTTAAAATTAGTTCAGCTTCATAGTGACCTTATGTACAACAGAACAAAGTACTGCCTAGTTCTGCACCCACCTCACAATTGTTATTATATTTTAACACTTTGTTGCAGCCATAGTGTCAATTCATCTAACTGAAAGCCTTTTTTTTTTCTCACCCTTGTACATTCTCTCGTAACCCCATCTCTTGTGATAGATCCTCATCTGATAAGTCTTAATATACCAGACATAATAGACAATCATGTCCACGACTTACTTTGCTATATAGTTAATGTGTGCATACGTGTGTTTGAGGACTGGCTTTACTAAATAACCTATTGACAGTGCATCAAAATGGCACTAAGTTCCTGGAACTTGGATAGGAATCTAGATGATATGGCAAAAGAAGTAATTTCTGAAACCGTGCAAAGTAATTAAACTGATTTTCCAGAGTCAAAAGCATTTTAAGTTTTAATAACGTGGCTATGAATCAGCATCAGCTCAATGACTTTGGCAGTTACATAATCTGTCGATTTGCGATGGAGTGGAGTCTAGCCTGTCAATCAGGTCTCAGCTTGATGACCTCATTTGGAGGAGCTAAGGAGATCATTAGCGGACTGGCAGGTTTATACACACAGCCACTCTGTTTTTCTTCCTACTGACAAGCCACATGGAGACCCCTGAAGGAACCAGAGCCATGGAGCTGTAAGAGCCATGTGGAGATGCTTATACCACCACGGCATTCACAAAACTTTCCACGCCTATGATCTTCCTGCATTCAGCATCATTGCATGTGTTGCATGAGTCTGAAGAGAAAAACCATAGACTATATTCAAACATACAGTCTAATGGACTTGATCTGGACTAGTCTGGGATGTTTTCTTAAGGTACAGTTTCTTTTTTATATATAGCTCCTTCTTTTATACACATATGAGTGTCCTGGGTTTGTTTCTCTAGTCAACCCTGAGTAACACAATGGCAGTCTTTGGTTTTGGAGTCATTCACCACAATTGGCTCCCTCAATGAACCATGCTTCTCAGTATTCATGCCCCACCCCTTGATTCTCAACTGATTCTGTAACTTTCTTTAGACTGTCAGAATATCACACTGCATGACTACTGAGACTCGAAGCCTGGCTGTTTCCACTTGATGTTCTTGAAGAATTTCCTCTTGGAGCCACCTGCCCTATAATAAATCAAACTACTCAGGTGACATCACATTGTGAGGAAACCCAAGATAGATTGCTATATATAACTTTCTCACCATCCTGAGGCCATATCGCCTAGATCGTCATCCAGGAAAGGGAGAATACCATTATCACTAGCCTAAATACATTTCATATGGCTGGTGAGGAGACTTAATGGAAAGACTATCTTACTCATCATGTCCTTTCTGATTAGCCACATCCATTACCAGAGTTGATTCCAACTCTTAGCAATCTTATAGGGCATAGAACTGTACTATAGGTGTTTTTCTAAGGCTACAAATCTTTACAAAAGCAGATGGTCACACCTCTCCCCTGTGATGTAGCTGATAGATTCAAACTTCAGCCTTTCAGTTAGCAATTGAACACTTAACAAATTCACAAATTCTCTGGATACTTCTTAATATTCCAGGAGTGGAAAAACCAGAGCATCTTTCTGCATGGTCAATTCCTGCATCAGATGTCACAACTACCTTGCCAGTACCACAGTTGATCTGATTTGCCACAACACAACTGTTTCTCCTACTTATTGCTGATGGAAGGTTTTGTCCCCACCAGTGCTTGGTACCAGTTGATTAAGTCATCAAAGCAGCAGCATGCTTTCCTAGGTCTTATAGTTTACTTGGAGAATTGGGGGCAAATTACCCAAAGCTACATCTGGGGAGTATTTAGTGCTACCCTTTACTGTCACATCAAAAGGGAGTCCTTACTAATTTTGTGACCTATTCTAACACAGAGTCCAGAATTTCTTCTATCTTAGGGTGATTTTTGTAGGCATTCTTTCCAGAATCAGAAGGGAAACTTCTCAAATGGGAGAGACCACTTAAAAACTTCATTACGACCAATCATTACTCATTCTCCCAGGATGTATAGCAAATTCCCAAATGGAGAGGATGTGTGGTGTTTTCCTTAAAATTTTAGCATTTTTCTGTTAGCTATGCAGATTTGGCTTCCAGTCAAGACCTTTACTAGTCATATAAGCATTAGAGGGAAGATTGGAAGCCATACTAGTTGAAGTGGACTCAGTCTAGAGGAACTTGAAATTTATGATAGCATCTTGAGTATGTTAAGCATGTTACTACAAAATGGTAAGGCTTCTTGGCACTAGATTGCTTAGAGTCAAAAATGTGACCAATATCTTAACATTAAAGCAATTTTGACATATTATAAGGGATCACATTATTACTTAGGAACTGGAAAGTTTTCAAAGGCAGTCAATGGTATTTTATTATTTCATCTAATTTAAAGAATAATGCATTGCTTCTACTGTTTTATATTATTAGAGATTCACTTTTTCTTGAACCCGGCTTTAAGAAGTATTGTAAAGAGAGGAGCAGGCACCCAAATGTTCTTACATTTTGACTGAAAATGGGAGCCAATTTTTAAGAAGGCTTAAAAATTCACATACTTTACTCAGGTTTGATGCCATTATTTAAAAAAATGTTGTATACTTTAAGAGACAGTTCTAATTAGACAATTGCAGCAATGATACCAATGCTCTGCTCTCAGGTTTGGTTTGATTTTTGAATGAGAAGATGAGATTTCCAGGGTAGAAAATGTTCCCAATCAAGTTATTTGAGTGAATAGTTCTATCTTCAAAACTAACTTAAAAAACATGAAAAAAAAATTAAGGAGCTAGAGGAAAAATAACCTTGGTTCACACTCTTTAGAGGGTTCAGAATTCATGCTTGTATTTCTTATTTCCCTGACAATGGAGAATTATCTCATGGACAATTAAGAGTAGTGATTTAGGAGATAAATAAATATCTTGTACTCTTTTGAACACCTATTTCTGTTTTAAAAACATGGCCAAAGAATACAAGATAACGTAACTTCATTCATAGCAGGTTGTGCTCTGACACCAAGATAGGAAATATTAGGAAGTATCTTTAAATTTCAGAGCTATTTCATTTGTCACCCAATTCTGTCTCTGCTATGCATTCAAAGAAAAAGGATTCATATAATTTGCTTTTATTTTAAGGAGAAACTTTATAGAAAATCACCTGTTTCTCAGTTGTGCCATCTCCAGTAGAATAGGATATGATTCAACACCCAGCACTTCATCCTGTTTACTTGCAGAACTAGAACATAGGTGGAGGGAAAATAAAAAGGAAATGGTATCCTACTTATCCTATGTATTTTTTTCTCTCACTCCACTTATCCTCTCTCGATGACACATATACACAAGTACCCACTTCATTGGTTTATTAGCCTTGATTAGGAGCTGTAAAAACGGCATAAGGGTAGAATTTGACCTCCACTGACTTCACAAAGGCAAAGGAAAATCAAACTCAACATCAGCCAACACATCTGCCAATGATGTAGAGGTTACACATGCTTCCACTCTCCAGCCTTCTTTGACAGTTCTGTCATCAACTGTTGTTCTCACAGCACTCTTTACGACTTTTCTGGGTTCATTAATTCATAGCACCAATAGTCATGATGAATAGGCTTATTAGGGAAGTTAACAGTTAATGAATCAGAATTTAAAATTCTCAGGATACTGTTCTTTGGTGAGGACAGTCTTTTCCTCACCATACCAACAGGTATGTCTTTCTCTGATCCATGGCTTCTCAACCACCCCTCCCTTGCCCTCTCTCTGGCCTCTTTGGGGAAGTATGACAAAGCTCTTAAAGTGCTTGCCTTCTCAGTCCTGTTGCCCCTTAGTCTCTTCATTGCTTGGGCAAATAAAAGACTGCTAATAAATGTCCATTATGCCAGTAAGTCTCAGCCCAAAGTCCAGTGAAACTACATGGATTAACAAATTTAGCACCCCTCCTACCACTCAGTTTAATTCCTAAAGACAATCCACTCAACCAGCAAGCTTTCACCTGAAGGCACTCACCTTTTTCACACGTCTGCTGGAAAGTCCACCGCCCTGTCTCAGGCTCTGGTTCTGCTGCCTTTGCTTCCATTACTTCCCTAACACTACTCTGCCATGACTTCTGCTTCTGGTATCACAGATGTCTGTCTTGGGGTGTTTCAGTACAGGGAGCTCAGACCTAAAGTGACCAGATTTTAAGCAGGACACCATTGACTGGGAGGAAGGGGAGGTTCTTGATTAAAAATCTGGTCTATATGGAGCAACAAACATGTTCATAGAACACAAAAATGGAATTGTAATATATTTATTTAATTTTTAAATGCCGAGGGACATGGGGCAAATTGTTAAAAAGCCTGGTCACCTTACTCAGAACTCAATATATGAATTCCACTCCAGGTTCTTATTTGTTTATAGTAATGTGGCTCTCCACTTCTGCCCCTGAGGTGGCGCTTTTGAAACCTACAGGATTGCAAAACTGACTAACCCTCCTGTTAGAGTTCCATACACTATATATGCATGATCTCACTCAAAAATTTCCAAGGATTTTATCTACAATAACTATAAGCTATACAATCCCCCAATGAAATATAAACAGCCTATATTTGCATAGGTCTACCCAGTCATTTAGTGGGAGTTACAGACCTTAGGCACGTGAATCAAATAAAGTAATTAACTGCACAAAAAGAGCACTGACTCAAATTTGAGCCTGCCCTAAACTCTAGTCCCAGACTGGGTTTAAAGTAGGATACACCAAATGCTGTAAGCAATTCAAATAGCAATCGTCTTACCACAGGAAATTGTATATTTACAAAATGTTATAAGAAAAGAGTTTGGCTCTTTATCCTAATGCTAATCATGCAATTACCATACTAGTACCAATTGCACTATTGAACAAAATTAAAACTTACATTCACACAAAGATTTATTTGTTAATGTTTATAGTGGCTTAGTTTATAACAGCCTAAAACTGGAAATGGCCCAGATATTCTTCAACTAAATAGTTATACAAGCTATAATTAGCCCGTAATCTGGAATATTACTCAACAATTAAAAAGTGAAGAAGAAGAAACCGAAACAGAGAAACATGGATGAATCTTTTGTAAATTAAGATGAATGAAGCATAACTTTTCCAAAAGTTATGTATGATTTCATTTAAAACATGAAATATATGTTAGGTTGCTGCACTGCAATGGCTTACCTGTTGCTGTTATACTGTAAGGTATGCCACCAGTATTTTGTATATCAGAAAGTTTACTCAGGGTCAATGGGTTTAATGGAACTTCCAGACAAAAATAGCCAAGGAAGGATTATGCTTTTGAAAAGAAAATACAATTATCAAGTGAAAGTCTTGTGGATTGCAGCAGAATATTGTCTGGTATAATATGGAAAGATGATCTCCTCACATTAGAAGGCACCCAAAGAAATACTGAAGGAGGAGCTGCCTTCAAAAAGTCAAATTGACCTGAATGTCAGAGGTGGCTTAAAGCTTTCAGGACCTTCATAAGCTGATGAGGCATAACTCAAAATGAGCAGAAACAGCTGTAAACATCCCATTGAAATCAGATGATAGAATATACAATGCCAGAATAAGGAACAATTGAAGTCATCAAAAATGATGTAGGTTGCTTGAAGATGTGTATTCTAAGCAGGCGTGAGCAGAAATAGCCATTAGCATGTATATTATGCTGTGAATAAGAAATTGAAGATGTTATATGCATTGAGAAAAAAATTCAGAATTCATCCTGAAGCTGGCATTAATAACTAATATCATCACTGTGTTAGTCCGGGCAGACTAGAAAAACAAGTCCATAGACACACATATGTATATAAGGGAGAGGTTTAAATATAAGAGCAATTGAACATTGAGAAAATCATCCAACCCAGTCCAGTCCAAGGTCATAAGTCCAATATTAGCCCATATGTTTGATACCAATCTGTAAGTCCTCTTCACACTCACGAAGCAAATACAATGACACCAGGAAAATCACAGGCCAGTGGTTGCAGAATCTTGTTTATCTGTGGGATTGTAAACACCTCAGGACTGGGAGGGTCCTGTGACTTCTCAAGCATCTCAGCACTGGCAGAAGTCACTATGTGGCATTTCTTGATTTAGGGGTGTGGTAATATCAGGGTAAGTCCATGTGACTTCTTCTCCAGGATGTCTCACAGGGAGTCAGCATTATGTGTTGTCGGTAGAACATCTCCAAGGGATTGAGTCAAGAGAGATAGTGTGTCCACCTCCAAGAAGGAATTACCATGTTTCTCAGAATTCTCAGGAGAAGACCATGCCCACCCTGAGGTCTCATTGGCTATCTTCAAGTTGACAGGCTAGACTCCACCCTTATATTTTAATCGTCAAATTGACATCAGATTTGGTGACTGCCACAATTAGCAATAAGGAAAAACAGTTAATTACAGCACAATAAAGCAAAATAATAAAGTGGGCATAAGAAATGAAGAACATGTTTTAAAATTGATTGTAGTGATGATTACAAAACTCTTAATATATTTAAACCCCTAATATATGGTAAGCAAATTGCATCAATAAAACTTTTTTAAAATGATCTTAAAAGAGTGTTTGCAGTTGTCCCAGCAGCAACACCAGTAAAGTAAACAGGATTGTTACCTCAATAATTTTTAAATCATTTTACTGGGGACTTGTACAGCTCTTATCACAATCCATACATACTTCTATTATGTCGGGCACATTTGTACATTTGTTGCCACCATCATTTTCAAAACATTTTCTATCTACTTGAGCCCTGGGTTTGGGCACCTCATTTTCTCCCTCTCTTTCCCACTCTTCTTCCCTTGTGAACCCTTGATAATTTATAAATCATTATTATTTTTCATGTCTTACACTGACTAATGTATCCCTTCATGTACTTTTCTGTTTTCTATCCCCTGGAAGAGAGTTATATGTAGATCACTGTGGTCAGTTCACCCTTTCTCCTCCCACATCCCCCTTATCCTCCTGGTAACACTATTCTCATTATTGATCCTGAGGGGGTTATCTGTCCTGGATTCCCAGTATTTCCACTTCTTATCTGTATCCATGTACATGCTCAGGTATAGCCAGATTTGTAAAGTAGAACTGGGGTAATGATATTGGGAAGGGAGAAAGGATTGAAGAACTAGAAGAAAGTTGTATACTTCATCTGTGCTATACTGCACCCTGACTGGCTCATCTCTTCCTTGTGACCCTTCTGTAAGGGGATGTCCAATTGTCTATAGATGAGCATTGGATTGCCACTTTGCACTCCCTCTAATTTACATTGATATGACTTTTTGTTCTGTTGCTTTGATGCCTGATATCTGATCCCATGCACATCTCATGATCACATTGCCTGGTGAGCTTCTAAACTAGATGGCTGATTGTTTATCTTCAAGTCATTAAGGCCCTAGACACTTTATCTTTTGATAACCAGGCATTATCAGCTTTCTTCACTACATTTGTTTATGCACTCGTTTTGTTTTCAGCAATTGTGTAGGGAAACTGAGCATCACAGAATGCCAGGTTATTAGAACAAAGTGTTCTTGCCTTGTGGGAGTACTTGAGTAGAGACCCAATGTCCCTCTGTTACCATAATACTTAACATATAACTATATGCACACAGATCTATTTCCTTATCATTACATAAAATATATTTAAATATGTGCATGCCTATATTTGGATTCTATAAATGACTAATTGACCATTTGCCTCCTAATTCTTTCCTTTATTTTCTTTTACTTTCCCCTTGTCCCACTATCATGTTTGGCCTTCCCTCATTCGGGTTTCAGTAACTATTCTCAGTTACATTGCTCTTGATCAAGCCCTACCAGGCATCTTACACCCTCCTCGCCATCAATTTTAGATCACTGTTGTTCCCTTGTGCCTGGGTCCTACTTCCTTTCCCCTGCCTTCCCCTCTCCCATGTCCCCTGGAACCATCCCACTGTTTTCTCCTCTGGATTGTTTATCCCTCTTATCTTATCTAGATAAACATGCAGAGACAATAATAAGCACAAAAACAAGGAAGAACAAAACCCAACAACAACAAAAAACTAAAGAACAACAAAAACCCCCACAAAACTATAAATAGTCCCAGTTCTGTTTGTTGATCTTTAGCAGTGTTTTCCAGTCCTGTCTAATCTGGTGTGCCACACCCTAACCCCAAAGTCTATATTTGGTATTCCCCACCCCCACCCCCAGGACTTCATCCCTTTGCCTTCCCTTTCTATTTTGGTACACATCCTTAAGATTTCACCCGGTTATATGAGGTCAGATTGGGCACAATTTCCACACTGTGTCTCCAGTATTGTCCCTCATAATGCTATGGGTCAGTGAGGGACGTTGTGTCTCATGGTGGGAAAGGCCCTATGGTCCTCTCTGTGCATTGGCTGCTCTGAGCAGGAAAATCGTCCTCAGGGTTTGGTGGACCAGGATGTGTTCCACTCTCTCTCCTTTCTCATTTGCTCCTGTGTGCACTGATCAGATGAGGCTCTCTCCCTGAGCTGCACCTTCAGTGCTTTATGCTGAAGTGAAGTCTTCTGGGAGGAGGGAAGAGGGTTTCTACTTAGTTGGGATTGGCCTGGCCCTGCAGACCTCTCAATTGTTTCCCTGCTTCTTGTCAGTATGTTGCATTCCTGTCTTGTTGCACCAGTTGAAATCTGGTCCCTGTCCCTCTGCTGTGGAGTCATAGACATTTTCCCTTTGGGTGGATTAGTGCCCTGTTCCCTCACTACCCATGTCTTTTCTTCTTCTTTCTTTCTTTCCCCCTCCTTTTTTGTTGGCTGCCATATGTATCCCTAGATTGGATCTGACCCTGCCATAGTACCTGGACTTCATGCCAGGAATGTAACTATACAGCAGGTTTTTCCTGTGTCCCTTTTTGAATTTTTAGCATACCTTAGAGGACTCACGTTATATTTGTCTTTTTGTGCTTGGCTTACTTAGCATAATATCCTCCAATTTTTCCCAAGCAGTGATGTGTTCATGCATTCATTACTGCTCTTTAGGGATGCATAGTACTCCATTGTATGTATGTACCACAGTTTGTTCATTTTTTAGATTAAATACTTTTATTGGGTGCTCTTACATCACTTATCACAATCTATATGTTCATCCATTGTGTCAAGAACATTTGCATATATGATGCAATCATCATTTTCAAAGCATTCTTTTCCCACTTGAGCCCCTGATATCAGCTCCTTATTTCTTACCCCTTCCTTTCCCACCCTCCCTACCACATGAGCCCTTGATAAGGCATAGATTATTATTTTCATATCTTATATCATCCACCGCCCCATCCACATTTCTGCTCTTCCTCCCCCTGGGAGGAGGTTATATGTTAATCTTTGCGATCAACTTCCCCTTCCCCCTCTCACCCTCCTGTAATTCTCTTGGCATCTTGACTCTCATTGTTGGTCCTGAGGGGGTTAGCTATCCTGGATTCCCTGTGTTGTGGTCTCTTATCTGTAGTAGTGTACACGTTCTGGTCTAATTCGATTTGTAAGGTAGAACAACAACAACAACAACAACAACAAACAACACAAAAGGAAAGCCACTGACAAAAATGGAAAAGCCCATAAATAGTTCAAGGTCTGTTTGTTGATCTTTAAGAGTATTTTCCAGTCAAGTCTGATGGGGTGCCACAGTCTATCTCTAGAGTCTATATTTGGTATTTTGGTATTCCCCGGGATTTCATCACCTTGCTCCCCTTGCTACTCTGTTGCATGCCCTTAGTATTTCACTCCAGCATGATGGGGTCAGAGTATATACAGTTCCCTCACTGTGTCTCCAGTGTTGTCTCCTGCAGCACTGTGGTTTAGTGAGGGACATCGTGTCTCATGGTGGGTAAGCTCTATGGTCGTCTCTGTGCCTGGGTTGCTCTGAGCAGGAATATTGTCCTCAGGGCGTGGTGAGCCAGGATGTCCTCACGTTCCCCTCCATCTCTTTTCATTTATCTCATGTGCCTTAATCAGACGTGCTCCTCTCCCCAGCCGTAGCCCCAGTGCTGTCCCATGAAGTGTATTCTTCTGGGGGTTGTGATTGGGGCTGGCCCCACAATACTCTCTATTGTTTCCCTGACACATGCCAGTATGTTGAATTGATATCTCGACACATTGGGTTGAAGCCTGGTCTCTCTTTGCCTCTCCTATGGAGATATAAATCCTGCCCTCCCTTAGGTAGGTTTGTGCCCTAGTCCTCAGCTACCCCTGTCTTTCTCTCTCTCTCTTCCCCCTCTGATTTGGTTGGCGTCCGTACATATGCCTGGATTGGGTTTGCATCCTGCCATATTAGCTGGACCTCACATCATGAATGTATGTATATCGTAGCTTTTATACTATGCCCCATTTTTTTAAGCTTACCTCAGTGGACTCATGTTGTATTCTCTAATTTGTGCTTGACTTACTTCACTTAGCATGATTTTCTTCAGTTCTTTCCATGCACCAATGTCCTTCATGCATTCATTGTTGCTTTTTAGGGATGCATAGTACTCCATTGTATGTTTATACCACATATTTTGATCCATTCTCCTGTTTTTGGAAATTTGGGTTGTTTCCAACCCCTGGCAATTGTGAATTGTGCTGCAATGAACATTGGAGCACAGATGTCTGGCCCTGGTTTGTTTCTTGCCTCTTTGGTGTATGTGTCCACTAGGGGGATTACTGGGTTGTATGGCCGCTTGATTTCCATTTATTTTAGATATCACCAAATTGATTTCCATAGTGACTGTATATACCTATAGCTCCGCCAGCAGTGAATGAGAGTTGATGAGAGTTACTATCTCCCCACAGTCCTTCTAACGCTTGTCGCTTTCTGGTTTTTTCCATTGTGCTATCATTGAGAGTGTTAGGTGGTATCACAGAGTTATCTTAATTTGCATTTCTCTTATGGCTAATGATGGGGAGTGTTTTCTCATATGTTTATTGGCCATTCAAATTTCTGCCCTTGTCACACTTCTGTTCAGGTCCTTCACCCACCTCCTCAATGGGCAATGAGTATTTTTCTTATTGCACGTTTGCTAAATAATGTATATTTTAGTAAGAAGGCCGCTGTCTGATGTGGCATTGCAAAAGATGTCTCACAGTCTGTGGACTTTCTTATTTCTTTGATGCATTCGTTAGATGCACATAGGTGTTTTATCTTCAGTACACCCAGCTTGTCCTTTGAAGCCATCTGGTCTGGGGATTGTCTGGTTGGGAATCCCCTATAACCTTGTCTGTTTCCTATATTGCTATGCGTGTTAGTTCGGGCAGACTAGAGAAACGAATCCATAAGACATAAGACACACATATACATAAGACACACATATATAAGAAAGAGCATTATATAGAAGAGCATCTGTGCATCAAGAAAACATCCCAGCCCAGTCCAGTTCAAGGTGATAGGTCTGATATTAGCCCATATGTCTGATACCAACCTATAAAGTCTTCTTCAGACTCACGAAGCACATGCAATGACACTAGAACCATCACAGGCCAGTGGCTGCAGAGTCGTATGTATTCAGTGCTGGTGGAAGCTTCACAGCGTTAGCAGCAGTCTCTTGTGACTCCTCCAGTTTCCAGGGCTCAGGGTCTATCAGCACGCTGCCAAGTGTTTTGTCAGATGCAAAGGATAGGAGTGAACCTAGAGAGATAGTGTCTCCCGTGTCCAAGAAGGAATTACTTTTCCCAGGATTCTCAGAGGAGAAGGTCATTCCCACACAGAGGTCTCATTGTTTATCTCCAGGTTGACAGACTACTCTCTATCCCAACACTCTTAATCATCAAATTGACACCAGATTAGGTGACCACCACACTAGGGATCTGTTGAGATTCTTGACGTTCTTCTAGGATAGTTTAGAGAGGTATTGTTTTTCCAAGTTTTTTTCCATGCCTTTCAAGTAGATAATTTCATTACATTCATTACATTCATTCATTCATACAGGGAGTCTGTATGATATCCATGTACAGAAAATTGTCCCTTTGATTTCATTAGAGTCCAGTGTAATGTCTCCTGTTTTAACCCTTATCCTTGCTATTGAAATATGTTCCTTCCTTTCTTTGGCAGCAGCCTGTCAATTCTCTTAATCCTTTCAAAGAACCAACTTTTTGCTGCATTATTTCTCTCCCCCCCCCCATATTTTCTTCTTTTTCCTTTCATTAATCTCAGTGCTTATTTTAATAATTTATTTTCTTTTGCTATTAGTAGCGTTGTTCTATTTACTCTGCTCTAATTTCTGTTTTCTCTCAGCATATGAACCATAAATCTCTCTTCCTTTTTCATGCATGCATAACTGAAACTTCCTCTGATAACTGCCTTTGCTGTGTCCCAAAGGTTTTGGTAGGTCATATTTTCATTCTCGTTAGTTTCTAGAAACTTCCTGATTTCATCTCTGATCTGGGCTAGTACTCACTCCTTTTGCAATAGAGGGTTATTTACCTTCCCATTGTTTGTCTTTGTTTTCTTAATCATCTGTTTATTGATTTCCAGCCTTATGGCATAATGGTTGAAGAGGGGAGTCTGTATGATATCCATGTGCTTGAATTTAGACAGATTCAGTATATATCCCAGCATGAGGTCTCTCTTTGAGTATGTGCCATGTGGGCTCAAAAAGAATGTTAATTTTTGTGCATTTGAGTAGAGAGTTCTAAAAATATCTATCCGCTCATGTCTAATTGTAATATTTAGACTTGTAGCCTACTTATTAACTTTATTCCTTGTTATCCACCTTTCTCAGAGAGTGGTGTATTAATGTCACCTTATATAATTGTTGAGCCTATAATTTCTTTTTACGTTTTTTGGAATGTTTGATGGATTTCATGGATCTCTCATTGAGTGCATATGTACTTATTATGCTCAATGGTTTTTGGTCTTCTACTACCTAGAGCATTATGTTCTGCCCATCTTTACCTCTTTTTATGGCTTGCACTTCGAGATCAACTTTGTCAGAGATTACGTTGTAAGCCCTGCTTTTTTTTGATTTGCCATTTGCTTGGTACATTTTTCTCATATCTTAACTTCTCAACTTATTTTTGTTAGCAATCTTGAGATGTGTCACCTACTGGTGGCTGATAGATGGGTTTTCTTTTCTCAGCCAGCCTGCTAGCCTCTGCCTTTTAATGCCTGTGTTCAGTCCATTGATGCTCAGAGTTATTGCAGGCACCAGTAGACTTTATGATGTCATCTTATACTTTTTCTTCATCTTATACTTTTTGTGTTGAGTGTTTTCCTACCTCCCTTTCTTATCGGTATGTTTTACCTGTGTGTGTCTGTATGTTTCATTTTTGCCTTCTTACCACCCTCAAGCTCTTGCTACCTTTTGTGTCATGTTCTCTATGTTTCCATCTGGGAGGTGATGTTCTATGTGACAGTCTTATTTGTGCTCAGTGAGTGCTGTTCTTCTGCTCCTAATAGGTTGGCAAGAATCTTTTGTTGGAATGTGTTTCTGTTAATGTATTCTTTGAGCTTTTCTTTGTCTGGGAAGACTTACTTCTCCATCTATGTAATTTGGCTGGGTAGAGTATTCTTGCGTTTGCATTATTTTCCTTCAATACTTCGGATATGTGACTCCACACTCTCCTCTTCTTCATAGTGTGTGCTGATAGGTCTGAGCATATTCTTGCTTGTGTACCTTTAAGTGGCTGCTTGTTTTTCCTTAGCTGCTCTCATAATTTTCTCAAAGTTGGAAAGTTTAACTATTATATGCCTTGGGGACTTCAATCTAGGTGGTGTTCTTTCGGTCTCCTGAAAAATCGCCTGATATTCAATCATTAAGATAGGGATAATTTCCTTCATGACTTCCCTTGCTAGTTTTACCATTAACTTCCACATTGTGTCTTCTTCATGTAGTCCAATTATTCTAATGTTGTCTCTCTTCATACCATGAGATATGGCTCTCAGGTTTTCTTCAGCTTCTCTGATAATCTTATTTGACTGCCTTTTCCATTTGTGGAAGTTTGCCTTGTTATCCTTTTGGTCACTGGTGCAATTCTCTGGCTCCTTGAGTCTGTTTGGCACAGTATGTGAATTTACTACTGACTTTTGCTATCTCATCCCTTAGGTCTTGTATTTTATTGTGGTATGTGGCCTTTATCTCCTCTATCATTTCATTCCTTTTTCCTGCATTGTTTCTGTAATATCCTGTATGACTCCAAGCAGCCTTCTGAAAATTTTCTTTTTTTGAAGATCAATGTCTGCTTCTTCTATGCATGCCGTTAGGTTCAGAACTTCTTCTGACATTGCCTTTTTTTTCTCCTGTTTTTTTTTTTTCATTGATGGTGAGGGGCTGGTTGCTGTTTGTATTGCATTGTTTTAGAGGAGGCTGGTGCCATTTTAAGATATTCAAAAAACACTGGGCTCTCTCTTTGGGGAATTCCTGGGAATTCTTCAAACTGCCTGCTGCTAAATACATTGTGGGGCAGGCTACCACTTTATCCTCCAGTGGTTTGATTCTTTCCCTAGTCAACCAGCATTCTATTATCTGGAGCCATGCTGGATGGTCCTATCAGGGGAAGCTAGTTGGGTGGTTGTGGATCTGCAGTGATGGTGCTACACTAGATGATCACAGAGAAAACCATGGTGGCGTGACCCACAATGGCTTAGGGTGCCTCGGAGGGTGTGAGGGGGTGCCTGCTGCAATAAGAGTACTGTACAGGGCAGGTGGATGTGCCTGCTTTTGTGTAGAGCACTGAGAATGGTGATCTGAATTCCCCAGTCAGCTAGTTTGCAGCGTGGAGCATTGGGAAGTATTGACAGGGGTGCCTTAGGCTATTTGAGGTATTACAGCATGTGGGAAGAACGTTCCCCAGCCATGTGGGACCATGGAAGACAGACAGGCTTTCCCTGGACACGTGTACTGCCATGGATGGCAGGTTTCTTCTAGTCAAGTGGACCTCTCCAAAGGGCAGGTGGGATTTCTGCCAGTCGCTTAAAGGATGTTGGAGGGTAGAAATGAGTTCTCCTGTTGGGAGAGGGGAGGGCAGGTGTGATTTCCCCAGGTGTGTATTATGCTGCATAATGCAGGAATTCCCTCAGCTGGGTGGAGAGTGGGCAAAATTGCTGTAGGTGAGGAGGAGTGGCCTAGAGGCTGGCAGTGGTATGTGAGAAGAAAAAAATGAAAGAAAAAACAGAGTGGGGGAAAGAGAGAAGAGAGAGAAACAAAAGTAAAGATATAGCTGAGCCCTGATTGCCTTTCCATCGGGCTGGGAAGGTTTTCACCCTGCCCAGAGGTGGCAACAAGCTCTGACTGTGTCATAGTAAAGCTTTTGGACCAGCCAATGGAGCCTGGTCCTGGCAGAGACAATAGCAGGGCTAAGTTTAAGCTCTAATTAGCTTCTGCAGTTGTCCAACAAAAATCCACAGTTCCTCCAAATCTATTGGATCTATGTCTTTTTCTTTATGATGCTCCTGCTGTGACTTGGCATTGTGGAATTTTCCTCTCAATTGCTCTCCTGCTGCTTATTGAGAGTCCTGCTGATATCTCCCTCAAGATTTTTCTTTTTCTTTTTCTTTTGAAAATATTTTTTAATCATTTTATTAAGGGTTCATACAACTCTTATCACAATCTGCACATACATCCATTGTATACAAAGCACATTTGTACATTTGTTGGTATCATCCTTCTCAAATATTTTCTTTCCACTTAAGCCCTTGGTATTAGCTCCTCCTTTTCCCACTCCCTCCCCGCTCTTTTTTCTCTCATAGGACTTGATAATTTATAGCTTATTATTATTTTGTCATATTGTACACTGTCCAGTGTCTCCCTTCTCCCACTTCCCTCTTGTCTGTACCCCATGGAGGAGGTTCTATGTAGATCCCTGTAATCCGTTTCCCCTTTATACTCCACCTTCCCTCCACCCTCCCAATATTGCTCCTCTCACGGTTCCCATCTGTACCAGTGTACATCCTCTGATCTAACCAGATTTGTAAGGTAGAATTCAGGTCATGATAGTGAGAGGGAGGAACCATTTAAGAACTAGAGGCAGGTCGCATATTTCATTGTTGCTACACTGTACCCTTACTGGCTTGTCTTCGCCCCACGACCCTTCCATAAGAGGACATCACTTCCCCTGCAGATGGACTTTGGGTCCCCCGTATGTACTCCCCCTCACTTAGAATGATATAATTTTTAGTTCTTTCGTGTCTGATACCTGATTCCTTCAATGTCTCATGATCACACAGGCTGGTTTGCTTCTGCCATGTGGATTTTGTTGCTTTTGATCTAGATGGCTACTTGTTTACCTTCGAGTCATTTAAGACTCCAAATGGTATAGAACTTTTGATAGCCAGGCACCATCAGCTTACTTTGCCACATTTGCTTAAGTACACCTTTATCTTCAGTGATCATATGTGGAAGGTTGGCACACAATTATATGATTTTTCTCTTTGATGACTACTAACTGATTGCATTGGACCCTCATGGTCACACAGTCTGGTGTGCTTCTTCCATGTGGACTTTGTTGCTTCTGAGCTAGATGGCCGCTTGTTTACTTTCTAACATTTAAGACCCCATATGCTATATCTTTGATAACCGAGTACCATCAGCTTTCTTTACCACTTTTGCTTGTGCACACTTTTGTCTTCAGTGCTTGTGTTGGAAAGGTGAGTGTCAAGGAATATCAATTTAATAGACCAAAGTGTTCTTGCATTGAGGAAGTACTTGCGTGGAAATCCATTGTCCATCTGGTGCCTTAATGCTAACACTACAGATATATGCACTTAGATCTATTTTCCCATCATCATATGAATGTATTCATCTATGTTTAATGGTGTATTTAGGCCTCTGTAGATGCCTTTTGCCTTCCAATTACATCCTCTATTTCCTTTTATGTTCCTCTTGTCCCACTATCATGCTCATCCTTCATTTGAGTTCAGTAATTTCTCTGTTACATTGTTCTTGATCAATCCCCATGAGGTCTGTTGCACCCAATTTGCCACTGGCTTTGGATAACTTGTTCCCAACAAGTTGTTGGAACTTGTTCCCACCTCCTTTCTCCTGCCTCTCCCTCTCTCATGTCCCCTTGAAACCATCAGTCCCATTTTTTTCCCCGCCAGACTATGCCTCGAGCCTATCTTATCTAGATAGACTTGCAGAAATGTTAATATGCACAGAAAAACAAGGTATGGCAAGATGAAGCAATAAAAGAAAACAATACAATGACAACAGAAAAACAATGCCCAGAAAAGTACATAAGTAAAAAAATAATCATAATAATAACAAAAGAAAAACCTGCAACAAGTTCAGGGTCTGTTCTTTGAACTCCAGGGTTATTCCCCAGTTGAATCCAATAGGGTGCCACCTCCTAGCCCCAAAGTATATCCTTAGCATTTCCTAGGGAACTCCATGCTTTGTCCCTCCTGCTGCTCTGCTGCATGCCCTTGCCTCAGAGTGATGTGTTGGGGTCAGAATGGGTGCAATCCTGACCCTGCTTCTCCAGTGTTGTCCCCATAGGGCCTTGGGTGAATGAGGGACACCATGTTTCACAGTGGGGCTAGCCATATGGTTCTCTCTGTGCAATGGCTGTTCTGAGTGGGAAGATCGTCCTCAAGGCTGGGTAGGCCAGGATGTACTCCACCCTCTCTCTCTCCCCCTTCATTTGCTCTAGTTAGCTCCGGTCAGACATGGCCCTCTCTGGGAGCTGCAGCCTCCATGATGACCTCCAAAGCAAACTTCCCTAGTGGGAGGGACAAATATCCACATACTCGGCATTGGAGTTGGGCCCTCAGACCCCTGCACTGGCTCCCCACTCCATGCCATCATGCTGCATTTACTTCTTGTAACACTGTGTTTAAGTTTGGTTCCTCTTTCTCTGTAGAGACATAAAAAAATATGCTCCTCTTGGGATGGTTAGTGACACTTCCCCCTCCACACATCACCTCACCCCCCGCCTCAGCTGACTACCTCAAGATTTTTAAGTGGCAGAAAATCTTCAATGAGGATGAGAAAACAAGGGATTGTCAAGAAGTATACACACGCCACCTAAAATCTTTGGGTAGGGAAGAAATGTGTCTGAGTGGGATGAATTGGGTCCCTTTGCTGGTACTGGGGAGTCAGAGCCTCATTGATGAGATTGCAATATTGTTTTGATTGTGATTGTTAATCTGAAGCTAACTACCCTTTCTGGTTTCTGTCACTAAGAAAGTAAGGGATATATAGAGGTACTATTTGTCATTAAGGAAAAGGAAAACATAAGGATTAAAAAGTTTTTTTTCAGGGATTCAGATGGGGTGGCATTGGACATAAATTAAATTGATTGGATTTGTGGATGAGTACAGGAGAATTTATGAGCATTAATTTACTTTTATGTAGAAATTTTTCACATTAAAATTTCAATACAAAACAAAATGGGGCTGCCTTCCTTTTTGCTATCTTTTTTCTTAGTAAGCCTTGCTGAGAGAGCACATAAACAACACTGGTAACTAGATGAGAGAGAGAGTGCAAGGCATCCTATTGTCTCTGGCATGGAGCTACAGCACAGCTCTTCCTTGGAAACCATGAAGGGAATTTCTCCCTCCAATTTTCTCTCCATTCTTTGGGAATGCTTGACCTAGGAGAAACATCTCTCACTCACCAAAAGTGTCAAGTGACACAGCTGGAGTAGAAAAGTGATGGTGGGTTTCCACCTTGAGAAAGTAGAACCATCCTTGACAGGTGTCTTTCTCTTCAGGAAGCTGAGAGTAGAAACAAATTTTCAGGACCGAGGCACTGCAAGGAAGAAGTGAGGAGTCTTTACTTTTAAGCATAGACCTAGTGATGCTAACCAGACTAATTGCACCTACTCTTTGGGACTAGAGTGAATACGGAGTGGAGGAACAAGTCAGAGGGTTTCTTCAACTATGTCCCAAAGTAAGACAAGGGAAGTGAAAAACATTGGGCTCAAAGTGCAGTTTGCCTCATGGATACAGAAATATGGGCAGTAAAAGTCATTCTTAATCTTGTTCTATTTTTTATTACTTTTGACTTTCTTTTGGATTAAAGCTTTGTCTGTGTTATTTTTGTTAAGTTTTTGTGTTTTTTTAAAAATCATTTTATTGGGGTCACATACAACTCTTATCACAGTGCATACATCCATCCATTGTGTCAAGCAATTTGTACATTTGTTGTCATTATCATTCTCAAGACGTTTTCTTTCTACTTTAGCCTCATTATCACCTCATTCTCACCCCCAACTCATTCACACACACCCCATCATACACTTTGAGTTTATTCTTCTGCATGGAGTGAGTTAAAGGTCTCACTTCATTTTTCTGCAGATAGAAATCTCTTTTTTCTACACTAATTGAAGAGGTCTTCTGCTTCCATTTGATATTTTGGGAGCCCTTACCAAAGATTAGTTTTCTGTATGGTGATGATTTTATTTCTGAGTTTTCATTTCTTTTCCATTAGTCTGAGTATCTATTATATCAATACCATGGAATTTTCCAGCACCAGAGTAGAGGAACAAATTCAAGGACACGCATATCGATATAAGGAAAGGGTTTATATACAAAAGGAATGGGACATGGAGAAAGCATCCCAGCCCAGTCCAGTTCAAAGTCATAAGTCCGATACTAATCCATATGCCTGAAATCAATCTATAAAGTCTTCTTCTGACTCATGAAGTCATAGGTCAATGGGTTCAGAATCCTGGTGCTGGCAGGGCACCTTGCCTCCAGGGTTCAGGGTCCATCAACAGCAGAAGCAACTCATTGCTGGCAGAGGTCTCCATCTGGCCACCACAGCTTCAGAGGTCTGGCTCTATCAGGGCAAAGCTGTGTGGTCTCTTCGCTGGCTCCTCCAGCTTCTCGAACACTACCAGCTTTTCTTGTCCATGATTCATCGTCTCTGAGACTAACTCTCAACAACTGGGGAAGGTAGCTTCTCATCTTCACGAGGGAAATATTGCGAGATTTCCCAGAAGTCTCAGGAGAAAGCCATGCCCACATAGAGGCTTCATTGGTTACTCAAAGGCTATCTCCAGATTAACAGGCTAGACTCCACCCCTACATTTCAACCATAAAATTAACATAAGCACATGACTGCCACACTGACTTTTATTATTTCTTTTCTTTTGCTCTTTGTAAGATTGTCCTTTTGACTCTGTTCAAGTTGTAAATTTTGTGACAGCATATCAATCATAAGTATCTCATCCTTTTTCATGTGTGCATGTATTGCTATGAAATTTCCTCTGATAACTGCCTTTGCTGTGTCTCATAAATTTTGGTACATTTTGTTCTCATTCTTATTGATTTCTAGAAATGTCCTATTTTCACCTCTGATCTGGGTCAGTATGCACTCCTTTTCCAATAAAGAGTTATTTATCCTTCAATTGTTTTCTCCACCTTCCAGCCCTATGGCACAATGTCAGAGAGAGAGAGGTCTGTATGATATCAATGTCCTTAAATTTATGTACATCCACCTTATGCCCCAGTATGTGATCTGTCTTTGAATATGTGCCATGTGGGCTTGAAAAGAATGTGAATTATTTTTGCATTTGGATGAAAAGCTCTGTAAATATTTATCAGGTAAAATAGTTTGATTGTAATGTTTAAATCTCTAGCCTCCATGTTTCCCGTAATCTATTTTTATCAGGGAGTAGTGTATTTAAATCACCAGTTTTAATTGTTTAGATTGTTTTTTCCTTTTTTATCCTTTAGCCTGTTTGGTTGATGAATTCAGTGGGTCTCTCATTCAGGGAATATATGTTTAAAATACTTCGAGGTTTTTTGTCTGGGTGAAGTTGTTCTATATGGCAGTCTCTTATTTATGTTTGGTGAGTGCTGTTCTCCTGCCCATTCTGGGTTGGCAAGGATCTTTTGTAAGGCTGGTTTTCTTTTAACATATTCTTTGAGGTTTTCCTCGTCTGGTAAATAATTTGGCTGGGTAGACTATTCTTGGGTTTGCATTATTTCCCTTCAGTTTTTGGAATATGTGACTCCACTCTCTCCTCTTCTTCACAGTGTCCAGCAGACAGAGAGCTCTGAGCATGTTCTTATTTGTGTACCTTTTCCCTAGCTGCTCTCATGATTTTCTCCTTTTCCTCAAAGTTGGATAGTTTAACTATATGTGCCTCGGTGACTTTTCCTTGGCATTCAGTCTAGTTGGTGTTCTTTCAGCCTCCTGAATGGTTGCCTGGTTTTCATTCATTAAGCTGGGGAAGTTTTCCTCCAAGAATTCTCGCACTATTGTTTCAGATGTCTTATTTGTTGTGTCTTCTGTGAATCAAATTATCCTGATGTTGTTCCTCTTTATAACTTCAGACATAGTTTTTTAGTCTTTCTTCAGCTTCTCTGATGATCTTATTAGAGTTTCTTCATGTTTGTTAAACCTTGCTTGGCTGTCACCTAGGTCACCGGTGGAGTTCTCTGCCTCCTCCCCGCCACGGCTGAGCTCCAAACTCTGACTATGGGGCTGAAGGGATTTAATCCCTGTTCCGCGGTTGCCAAAAGCAGTGACTGTGTTGAGATAAATCCCTGTGTTGGTTCTCACTGATCCTGACTCTCATCAAGACAGTGGCAGGGTCAAAGTTAAACCCTAGTCTGCCTCCACTATGGTAAGGCAAAAGCACCCAGATCCTCAAAACCGAGTCAATCTGTGCCTACTTATCTTCATGGTGATCCTCCTGTGCCCCAGCAGTCTGGAATTTCTCTCTTAGTAACTCTCTTGCACTGATTTCTGTGGAGTCCTTCTGGTATGTGCTGCTCAGTTGTCATTTTCCCAGAAGTGCTTTGCTAGATTTTATGCATAATTTTCTTTATATGAAATTTAGGATAGGCAAATCTATAGGGTCAGAAACTAGACTAATAGTTTCTTAGTGTTATGACAGGGAGAGTTTGGGGGGGAGGGGGCCACTAATTACAATGAATACAAAAATGAAGAAACTGTTTTACAATTCTTTGTGGTGATAACTGCATGAATTTTTAGTTGTCAAAGATTGGATTGTATGGTAAATGAATAGCATGTTAATAAAACTTTATAAAATGGAAAAACAAGTGAAGAACTGGAAAGGGTAAAAAAAATTATTCCATGTGGATTGTGCCGCTAACTGGTGCTATAACTTGAGATATTTCCTTTCCCACAATTGCCTCACAATTAGGTAGGTGACCTCCTTCCCTGTTTTCTGAGCATCTACTATGTGCCAGAAAGTCTGCTCATGACGGAAATAAGACATACCTTTGACTCTTAAGGTGTTAAGATCTTAGTCACTGTTTTCCATGGTGTCCCAAAAGTGGGCTACTATTTCACCACCTCCTTCCTAGCCATTGGCTACCAAAATCTCATTGAAGTGGATGATAAACTGCACACCTTTTATGAGAAGCTAATGGTTACAGAAGTTACCACTGAGGTATTGGGGGGTGAATGAAAGAGCTATGTTGTCTGGGTCAGTAGTAGGAATGAAACAAAGTTTTCCTATGAAGCAAGGTATCCTGACCCACAACTATGTTCTTGCGTCTGTCTGCTTCTGAGTAAAGGATACTCCTGTGGCAGACGAAGGAGAACTGGGGGGAGAAAGCACAAATCTGTTGGGGCTGCATAGTGGATGCAAATCTGAGCATTCACAATATGGTTAATGTAAAAAAAAATAGGAGATAGATATCACAGGGCTGATTGATATAACTGAGCCTCCTCACCTGGGGGTCAAATGAGTGACCAGAAACCTTAAACTCTTCAATCACTCTAAAGAAGATCTCTCCCAGTATGTTGTGAGAAAGCACCTGAACAAAGAATGCAAGAAACCCAGGACCAAAGCCCCCAAGACACAGCATGAACACCCTCACATTGGCCTGAAGAAACAGTGTACCAAGAAAAATAAGGGGGAGACTGCCCATTTGCCACACTTTTGGTCAGTAGAATGATGGAGGCTAAAGAAAAACATCAGTAACAGATTGCCAAGATACAGGCTGCTCTCTCTGGGAGCTTCTACCTGTAAGTCTGAGTCCAATTAAAAACAAAATAGCTTTCTAAGAAAAACATCTTATGGTGCCAGGAGAAGCTTTTACTTTTACTTTCTTCTAACAGTGAGTCCTATGATCATTCAAAATTATGGAAGACATCCTAATTGAGCCAGTTTCTCTTTTCAGTTATTTTTAACATGAATTTAAGACACCCAATTCAACATTGAACCATATCTTGCTGTTGCCTGTTGATATCCTTGTCTAAGAATACTACTGAAAACTTCCCTTTATGATATATCTATATGTATATATTTTTTCAATCCTGAGTACTTTAACTACAGAACGAAAGTGTGTGCAGTTAAGCAGCAAGGTAATAAACAAGATAACTTAGTGAAAAGCATTAATTAAAAACAAATTTCACTTAAAATATATTGAACATAGATTTGAAATATTTTTTATTTTATATGTGTTTTTGGCTAGATGTGTCATCTAAAAATGGTAACTACAACTTGTGAAAAACTGCTGCTAACAGTCTTTAAAAAGACTCCTGATGAAAAGTTCACATAAAGGGCTAATTCTCAGAGTGGAAAAGGTAGTGAGAATAAGTAAAAGGAAAAAGTTATAAAACATGTACCCACAATAGCATGCATACCACTTGACTACTATGCTGGGAATTCCATTTATATATTTGAAGTTTATATGAACTTCTTTGGAATCCAGCACAAGCTTTTGATAGTATTTAGGAAAATAAGCATGAAGTGGCAAAATGGAAAGGGAGAATTCAAAGGCAATGGAAACTCCTGGTCAGTTAAAAAATTTCACACCTTCCTAACTGCATTTCTCTGACTTGGGATTCAAAGCTCTAAGGCATGTAAACACTAGAAATTAGTGTTTCCTGAACCGGCCTTCTTGGGTTATGCTAAATCAAAACAGAGTTCTTAATTTGCCCCATTTGGAAAGTAGAAACTCTCAGAAGATGAAGTTACCAGCTCCTCAAAACCAGGATTGTGAATTTCACCTCTTTGGACACACCCATAATCCATTACAAAGATATTCAATAAATGCTTACTGAATTGAATTTTAATGAGAAACAGAAGATGCTGTCTTCTAAGGACTGTTCTATTTTATGGGGGTAGCTTAAAAATTAATGTATTTAGATAATGACATTCCTGGTCAGGAATGTTTTTCTTCTCTTTTCCTCACCCTGCATTATTGGAAGTCTTTTTTGGCTTACTGTATTTGGTGTTCTTCTAGTATCACTAAAATTGCTTTAACAATCATTAAAAAAAGCCCAACCACAATAGTGCTATTAAAATTTAAGTCATTCTGTCAAAAGAGAAGGATTTTGTCATATGTGGACTCTTCAAGTATCACAAAGGTCTTTCAGAAACACAATAAGCATCCCCTTTTTGCTAATACCTAAGAAAGAAAAAGGGAGCTGTAATTGAATTCGGATTGAGCATTCAATTTATCTAAGTTGTATTCAACAAATGTTTATGAGTGCCTTCTGCGTCCCAGCCACTGTGATAATTAATTGTTAATGCTGATTTCACTGCTGGAGTGAGCTACTAAAAGAAGTAGTATAATCATCAGAAGCCTTGGACCATCAGAAGTGAGACAACTACATCCTGGAAGGTTTTCAGCAGGACCAGAGGAAATGGAGCCAGACAAAATCAAGGTGCCATCTCTTGCTCTAAGCATCTGTATTATAAAAAAATATATATCAAGTTTATGAGACCTCAAGGTATTCTGACTTCTTGTGACTAGGTCCCATTGTGTTGGATGGGACTCAGAGTAACTATGTCCAACAGAATATAACACTGCTCAGCCCTGCACTGACCGTACAATTATGTTTAAGCTCATTGTTATGACCTCTCTATCAATCTATCTCCTTGAGAATCTTCCTCTTTTTCACTGGCCCTCTTTTGCTTTTAAATGGATTCCATATTTTTCAAACCGTAAGGTGCACTTACCCTCTCTCCCCCACCAAAGTGGAGGAAAAACGAGGGTGTGTCTTATGGTCAGAAGGTGTGGTCCCCCCGAACATTTGTTTATGATCCCAAACACCCGCTTACTATCTGCCACTATTTGCATGCTGTGGATTGCTGTGTGCTCAAGGGATGTCCCGCTTCCTGGGGTCTCAATGTCAGTCAGGTAGCATGATTGGCACAGTGCACATCTTCCCTACATGTGGATGACACTGACAGACTGACAATATTAGAACATTGAGACAGGAGGCAGCTAACTTCTGTACCAGGTAACATCCAGGCCGGGACATTGTGATGCAGTACCATGTCCTGACAGGCAAGTCAAGAGTGCGTCATGGTGGGAGAGAGACATAGAGTCTCTTCTGCCATGCAAAACCCTGCCTGGCAGATTGGTTGGTGCCCTTTCATAGAAATACCACGAGGTTTGAGTTACCATAAATTACAATAGTGATATTTGTGGTAATATATCTCTCATAACAACTGACAGTTAATTCAGTGCTCTATTTTCCTCATAAAAACACCATTTCTCTGATGGTGCAAAATGTTAAAGATGAAAATTTAGTATATAAAATTCCATTTAAACTGGAGGTAGTAAAGTATGCAAAAGAATATGGAAACAGAGGAGTGGAGAGACATTTTGGGCCACCTCCAACTGAAAAAATGACGAGAGTGGAGAAAGCAGGAGAATCAGCTACAAAATCTTGATAGAATTAAGCACACTTTTTGTGGGCATGCTTAAAAATGGCCACAGTTAGAAGTGGATATGAAAGAATGGATCACATAACACCAGAATATGGACTTCTCAGTTTCTACAAAAATGATATCTATGAAGCCAAACACATTGCTGTAGAAAAAGGCATTAAGGATTTTATTGGCTCACTGTCATGGTGCTACAGATTTATGAGAAGAGGCCTTACTATGTGCACCAAAACTAGAATTTAAAAAAAATCACTAGAATATGAATCGAATAAGTGATTGTTAGCAACAGCGCTTCATGAATTCTAACACTAGGGATGATGAGTTGTTAAGGTTTCCAGAAAACTAGAGAAGTGCTTGAGCCTCTAAGTCTTTCCTCATTTATCAATTATGATTTTGGTGAAAGGTATGTCTTTAGGGTACTCCTTTTTGGAATCTCTGTGTTTATTCTGATAGATACAGTTCAACATACCATTTCCCAAAGCTTTTAAATGTCATCTTTTACAGATGAGGTTCTCATCTTCCTAATGTCTTGCCTCTTTAATACTGTTCCTCATATTGTGGTGACTTCCCCAAATTATTTTCATTGCTACTTCATAACTGTCATTTTGCTACTGTTATGAATTGTGCAACCCCAGTGAAAGGGTAGTTTGACCCCCAAAGGTGTCGAGACCCACAGGTTGAGAGTCACTGTTCTACAGTGGACCAAGGTAGGTCAGGTACCTCAAGTTGGTCTAATCTAGGCCATCAGGCAGTCCATGCTTCAGTGAACCCACCAAATAAGCTATTAGACCCTCTTCTAACCTCTCTTGCTGAATCATTGAAAGAAAAATCTCTGCTTAGGCGAACCATATCAAGGAACTCAGACAGGTCTAATCCTACCTACATTCTTTGAACCTATGTCCTACACCCATTCTAACAATTCCCATGGATATTTCCTCGGCTTCTGTTTGTCCATATTAGAAAACCCAAGTAGATTTTTAAGTATAATATACTTCTTCCTGAATCATCATCTGTACCTCACTTTTAGGAACTTTCTGAGACTTAATTCCAGTTGCAGGTCTAGTGAAATAACAGGTGGTGGGGTTGTTTCCTGGGGGCTCACAGCAATATCTTGTAAGGCATCTCCCCCAGATGAAGTCCCAAGTGGCATTTGAGCATGCAGCCTTTGGTTAGTCTGTTCAAGTGTGATTTGCTTTACTGTTAGTGAATTAATCTTCTCAGAGGAAGGGGTGGATCTATTGACTGCACCAATACACTCTAGAGGCTTATTATTCTCTTGTGAATCATCAGCCCATATGTTCCCATCCCATCTTTCATGGTACCCCTTCCCCCCCCCCCATTAATGCCCTTACTCTATTTTTTAGATTTATATTAAAAATCATTTTATTGAGGGTTCTTATAGCAATCCATACATCAGTTGTATCAAGCACATTTGTACACATGTTGCCATCATAATTTCCTAAGCATCTTCTTTCTGTTTGAGCCTTTGGTATTAGCTTCTCTTTTTTTCCTCCTCCCACCACCCTCCTACCCTCATGAACTGTTGATAAACTACAAATTATTAGGTTTTCATATCTTACACCAACTGTCATCTCCCTTCACCAAAGTTTCTGTTTTCTTCCCCTTTGGGGGAAAGCGTTATACATCGATCATTACCATCTGTTCCCCTTTTCTCCCCCAACCTTCCCCCTACCCTCTTGGTATGACTACTCCCATTTTTGTTCCAGAGAGCTAATCTGTACTGAATTCCGTGTGTTGAGAGCACTTGTCTATACCCGTATATATGTTCCAGTCTAGTCAGATTTATAGAGTAGAGCTAGAGTCATGAGATTGGGGTTGAGGAAGCCTCGAGGAACCAGAGGAATATTGTGTGTTTCAATCGTGCTAGACTGTACCCTGGCTGACTTATCTCTCTTGTGACCATTCTGTGAGAGAATGTCCAATTGTCTACAGGCAGGTTTAGGGTCTCCACTCTGACCTTCCAATGAGGAAGTCATTCTCAGCAATATGATTATTTGTTTTGGGTCGTCTGATGTCTGTTACCTGATCCCGTTGACACCTAGTGATCACACATTTTGGTGGACTCCTTCCATAAGGACTTGTTGCTTCCCTGTTAGATGCCTGCTTATGGAACTTCAGGTCATTAAGAACCCACACACAATATCTTCTGATAGCTGGAATGCCCTTATCAGACATTGTTTAGCTGTACAATTCAGTTGATGCTGTAATTCAGTTATTCGTAGGATGAGACTCTGAATTTGGTTTCGGAAATGTCAGCTCTATTACTAGAGGAGAGCAGGATCTCCTTTGTAGCACCTGCAGAAACTTTTAGGTCTGTTATTCGGCAGTTGAGATGTGCTTCTGAGGTTCGGAGATCATCCTTCTGCTTGGCCATATTTTCTAGTATAAGTAGGATGATCCAACCAGCTCCCTACGCTTCTCATCCTGATAAAAATGCTGGAAATTATCAAATACACAATCACCCACAGCCTCTCCTGTCACCAGCACTTCATCTATCCATGGTGGTGTTGTGAATGCTGCCACTTCACACCTTGGATCAACACCACCCTCTCTAGTAGTCATGGCAGATTTATCCATGTTTTTAGTGGTGAAGGCAGAATTCTCAGTACTCTCAACCTAATCAGGCTGGAGAACCAACTCAGGATATCCATATTTATGATCTCACTCCTGGTACCAATTGTGTTGTGTGTTAAGCAGGGCTCTCTAAAGAAACAAAACCAGAGCACCTATTAACACACACACACACACACACACATATATATATATATATATATATATATATATATATACACACACAGAGTGAGAGTAACATCCTACTAATTAGTCAACACAGCAATACAGAGGACTCATTTCGACTCACTTTCATGAAATAGCTAATATACTGAAGGTCCTTCAATCCACCCTGGTTGCAGTCCAAGGTCAAGGACATAGACAGTGGAGTCTTCCCTCAGGTAAGACAGGTAGAGTCATCTTGCAGGTAGTAGATTATAAGGTGGAACAGCAGCAGTCAGAAGAGTGGGAACTCAGGGATGCAGGCCTTGATGGGATCTCAAACTTGAGAGGTGTGTGGAAACATGATTCACCTGCCTGCAGCATGGTGACGCAGGTCTTTAAGGAGGCTAAAGCTCTAGCAACAGGATCCAGGGGTTGGCTCAGTTCACAGGTAGTGCAGTACACCATTGAGAAGAACTAGTCCAAGCAGCAGCACACTGGTCCAATCACCAGTGAAGAAGAGAGACAGGATACCTGCAGAAGAAAGCATTTATCTTGGTCACACTCCGATCAAGCTGTGACCTGATTAAACTCCACCCACATGTTGCTATGGAGGCCTAGTTCGCACCATCATAAGTGTGGTGAGGTGTGTTCTATTTGAGATGCCCTCTAGGCATTCTTGTTTCTATTCCCCTATCTCTTATAGTCCCCCTGAACTGTTGTTTGGCAGAAAATTGAGCCATGAGAGTTTGTTCACTTATAGATTCAAAGACTGACTAGGTCCATCATAAGTGTGGTGAAGTATGTTCTTTTTGAGATGCCTCCTAGGCATCTGAACAGAGATGTTGATCAGACAGTAGGATGTCTTAGTCTAGAAATCAGGGGGAATTGGCCATAAATATAAAATGAGAGCAGTCAGTCCACATATAGATGAAGTATAAAACTAGAAGATGAGTTGAGCCATAATGAGAACAAGTCCAGATAGAAAAGAGAAGTAGTTTGGAGACTGGGACCCAAGGTTCTACAACATTAATAGGTTGCCATTGTTGTTAAGTGGTAATGTGTCAAAGAACAGAATTAAACATTATCCAGTCCCTTTTGAGCCTCCTAATTATTCCTTTGTTTAAACACATTATTTCAACTATTGTGTTAATCCATATCCTTAAAGGTCTTCCTTTTTTTTCATTGCCCTCCCTCTGCCCCCATCCCCCCGACTTTATCAAGAGGCTACAGTGATGATGAAAAATAGGCAATAAGAAAAATAAGGTATGAGGGTGTCCTGGAAATCAATAAAAAGAGTTGTTTTAAGGAAGAAGGAATGATTAATCATATATAACTCTGATGATATGAAACTTGAGAATTAGCCTTAGTAACTAAGAAGGTGATTAATGATTTGGACATAAGCAGTTTTAGTGGAGCAGTGCTTGGAATGAGTTAAAGAATAGTTGAGGAGTTTTCAATGAAGGGCAGAAAGGAAACAAAGACTAGAAGGGTGACTGCAATAAAGTGCTGTTGAGTCAACCACCATTCATGATGACCCCAGACACAAAGGAGTGAAACACCATCCCACACCATCCCTATGATAATGTGAGATTGAGTTTTTATTATTTATCAGGTCTCAGCAGAACTTTCAGACTATGTCAGACTAGGAAAATAAGGCTAGTGTTCTGCTTCCAGAACCAGCTAATAAAAACTCGTGAATTATCCTCACAATGTTGTTAAGTTATCGTAACTATACATGCTATTCACTTATTTTTAACTACTTATTGTGAATTGGGTGAAAGTTTATGGAGCAGATCAGCTTTCCTTTCAACAATATACATATTTGGCTTCATTTCCTTGCCATCACTTATGCCCACTTTCTCCCTGTTTCTTGTTTCTATTCCTCTATTTCTTCTATCCCCCTGAACTGTTGTTTGGCTGAAAATTGAGCCATGAGAGTTTGTTCACTTATAGATTCAAAGGCTGACTAGGTCCATTGTCTCAGAGATTCTACCAGTCACTCTTCAACCATTAAGCTTGGTTTTGTTGTTAATAATGTTGCTTTATTTCTTTTCTGTTTTATACTTTACTCCTACTCTATCTAGATATTTCTAATATGAGCTATTCAGAGCAATTGATTGTGGTAGTCCAACAACATCTAGTTCTTTTATAGATATCTCAAATCGTTGTGGCAAATTCTCTGCTGTGTCTTTTATCTCAACTTCAATACTTGCCTCTGGCTTCATTTCCAAACTGGATAACTATTTCTCAACAATCTGGTAATATTTATTCCCAGCATTTTGCTTACATCAGTTCTTGCTTGAATCTTGTCATTGTCTATTCAAGATTGGCATTTCTTGTGAGCTACGACAATTTGGTTTTGTTTTATTTAACCTTAATGAAATTTTTAAAATATGAATTAGACCATCAACTTTGCATCCACTAGTTTCAACCATCCCTATGCTAAGGATGACTGCTATGTGGTAGTCTGCTAACTACGAAGTCAGAATTGTGAACTCGCCAGCCTGTCTTCAGGTCCCTAAAGATTGACAGCATTAGAAATCCAGAAAGGCAGCTGTGTCATTGCATAGAGTTACAATAAGTCAAAGTGGACTCCATAGCAGTGAGAGGGCAGTCTTACATTTTATGCTATGAAGTCTTGTGGAACCCCGAGCTCATATTTCAGTGGATCCCTGTCTGATCCTTGATTCTCTCCCCCTCCCCACCCCTCCCCCCCAAAGCAATCTGGTAAAAAGCACAGACAGGGAATCTGGGCTTGAGATAAAGATTAAAAAGACCTAGGGCACAGAAGAAGCTCCCAGCTTGCAGATCTAGCAATTTGCTTTCACTGTCTCTTTTACGATAGCCACTCATAAGCACCTGAAGTTTCTCAGGCAGGTAGGCTATATTCCTCCCCACTAGCCCTTCTAGGTAGGTGGCAGGTGGCAATTCTTCCACACCTACATCAAACCTCTTGTAGATAACTACACAGGACAGACTGGAGTGGGGATACTTAACAAAGCTAACCTACATTCCTTGAGGTACAGATGAGCACAGCCACCTGCTCCACCTTAAGATACCTCAAAAGCCCCCAAACTTAAAAAACATTATCATTGAAATGTTTCTGTTGCTGTTTTTTCTTTTTCTCTCTTTACCTGAGTGGCAGGTACAACACACCTGGTTAATTAACAAAGTATTAGCATAACAAAACAAATAGAATCTACAGCAGTAGGTTTTATCAATCACAGGCAGGGAGTTTAGTCTTGAGACAAAAACATTAAGCCTAGGAACTCAAGAGAGCACTTGTGGCAGCCATACCTAGATATCTGCTAGCTCTCCCCTGACTCCAGCCCCTGGTCATATCCTCAGACTCTCACATAAGCCACCTCCCTTCTGATTGGTCATTACTTTATTCCACTCTCCTAGGCTGGGGGTAAGTATGGACCCCATTCACCCACCTCCACTTGGTCACCCCCACCCTCTGAAGAGAGCAAACCCCATCCCCTCTGACCTGATTCACCATAGGCCTATTCTGCCAAGATAAATAACTTAAATCACAAAAATATAGGACTCACAGCCATACCAGAACCATACCCCTAGCCCTAATCTCAAACCTCTGCTGACACCCTATAAGACCATAGGGTAGTGTGTTAGTCTGGGTCGACTAGAGGAACAAATTTCAAAGACATGCATATGGATATAAGGAATGGGTCTATATTCAAGAGGAACAGGACATTGAGAAAACATCCCAGCCCAGCCCAGCTCAAAGTCAAAAGTCCGATATTAACCCATATGCCCAAAATCAGTCCATAAAGTCTCCTTCCGACTCACAGAGTCACAGGTCAGTGGATGCAGAGTCCTGGCACTGACAGGGGTCTCGCCATGGCTCCTCGCTTCCAGGGCTCAGGGTCTATCAGCAGCATCCTGTGGTGGCAGAAGCAACTCATTGCTGGCAACTCATGTGGCTGCCCCAGCCTCAGAGGTCCGGCTCCATCAGGGCAAAGCCGTGTGGTCTCTCCGCCGGCTACTCCAGCCTCCCGGATGCCGCCATCCTGAGTTGTCTGTGATTAATCGTTTCTGAGACTTATTCCCAACAGCTGGGGAAGATAGTTTCTCATCTTCACGAGGGAAATATCGCGAGATCTCCCAGAAGTCTCAGGAGAAAGCCATAATGGCAATCTCCAGATTAACAGGCTAGACTCCACCCCTACATTTCAATCATAAAATTAACATAAGCACATGACTGCCACAGATAGTAAATCATCATACTATCAGACATTACCCCCAATTACTTAAAAGATCTCTGCTCCACAAAGTCCTCATCACGACTCCACTCCTCCAAGGGCAAATGAAGGGACTCAGCTTCTCTTCTTGTTGATATTGTTGTTGCTCCGTGTTATAACACTCTTATTCCTTCCCTGTCTTTAGCGCAAAACTGTGCACTAGTCTTATAATTCATCCTCATTTGTAGCCATACATAAGGACAGAGAGGGGAAAGCTACAATGCTTTCAATTTGTTTGTTTTCTAGTCCCTTAATACACCATCAAATCTGAAATGAGCACTTACAACAGAGAAAAATTTCCTGGGCAAAACTTAGAGCCCAAACCAGCATACATTAATTCATCTTCTGCATCTTACTATAGTATTATTTTTCCTATTATTATTTTTACAACTTTAAAATTCTGGGTTTCTGAGACTGTTTATGGGAGTTCAAACTCCAGTCTTTCTCCCTTGGAGCTGTTGATGGTTTTGAACTGGCAGTCATGCAGCTCATAGCCTACGATACCACCAGGGATCCTCTAGCAAAACAAAGGCAAATGTATCATGGAGAAAACATGTCTGCAGCAGAGAACAGTTTTAATACATATCTTTTTGGAATGAACTTATACATGTACAAATTAAAACTTTAATTCAGTGGTTCTCAGCTTCTGGGTGGCAGTGCCATTGGGGTTTAATTGACCCTTTCTCAGGGGTCATCCAATTCATAATAGCAGGAAAACTGCAGTTATGAAGCAGCAACAAAAATAATTTTATGGTTGGGATGTCGTGACAACATGAGGAACTATACTAAGGGGTCATGGCATTAGGAAGATTGAGAACCATGGCCCTAGCACAATACTTTTTATTTTACCCTTGGATATTACACCTAGCGTTGATATCTATAGTGGTTCTTCAGAGAAGACCAAGACATTAAACCTGGAAGCAAGATGATGGTGCCCAGCTATGAAAAGATATAGCATCTGGATTCTTAAAGGCTTGAAAGTAAACAAGCGGCCATCTAGCTCAGAAGCAACAAAGTCCACATGAAAGAGGCACAACACCCTGTGTGGCCACGAGATGCTGAAAGGATCAGGTCTTAGGCATCAAAAAACTAAAAACTACATCTAAGGGGAAGCACAGATTGGGGACCCAAAGCCCATCAATATGTGAAGCAGCATCCTCTTACAAAGGGGTTGCAGGGAGGAGACAAGTGTAGCAACAACGAAATATGCAACTTTCTTCTAGTTCCTCCCTCCCATTATCATGAGCCTAATTTTACCTTACAAATCCAGCTAGACCAGGGAATGTACACTGGTATGAATAGGAGCTGGAAACATGGGAAAATTAGCATAGATGATACCTTCAGGACCAGTGGTGAGAGTGATGATACCGGGAGGGAGGAGGGAGAGTGGAGTAGAAAGGGGGAACCAATTACAAGGATCTAACCTCCTCCCTGGGGTACAGACAACAGGGAAGTGGGTGAAGGGACACATTGGCCAGTGTACAATATGATAAAATAATGATAACTTATAAACTATTAAGGGTTCATGGGGGAGGGGATGTGGGGAGGAAGGGGAAATATGGGAAGCTGATACCGGGGGCCTAAGTAGAAGGACAATGTTTTAAGAATGATTGTGATAGGTAAGCTTGTGGTGCCAACATGGCCAAAGACGATAGGTAGGTCTGTTGTGACGACATGGCCAATGAACACACGTGATCAATTGAAGGGCGGAAATAGAAAAGGCTTGGCAAGCTCCATCCTTGCTCTCTTGCTTTCGGATCTTTGGACCAGCCAGCTGCCTTGCTCATCCTGTGCCTCGACCTCTAAGCAACACTACCCGTGGGACACCTAATCATGGTCTGTGGAGCTGTGAGTTGAGGTTCCTTCAAGCCCTACTTCGCCACACTCCTGGGATATACATCTCTTGAGCTGGGAACTGTCGGACTCTGTCATCTGTCTGACTGTTGGTGACCTGCTCTGCTGTTTGCTGCCTGTGACCAGTTAACCTGAAGTGCTCTACAGAGGGCTACTCAGCGGCCCTCCAGACTTGAAGGACTTCCAGTCTTCTAGCTGTCTCATGCAAGTGATTTGCACTGAGCAACTTGTACTGCTTTATAGATAGTTAACTGTTTCTTTCTTATCTTATATACCCTTCTCTCTATGTAAATATATAAAGAGAATTACGAGTGGTCTGGTTTTGTTTCTCTCAGAGAACCCTGCCCGACACACTGATGATGGCAACAAATGTGTAAATGTGGTCTGCATACAATTGATGCATGTATTGATCAGGATAAGAGTTGTATGAGTCCCCAATACAATGACTTTTAAAAAAGACATTAAACCTGAATGTTGATATTAAAGAGAGTAGGTATACTAGGCCACCCCCCATGGAATTGCACTGGCAAAGCAGAGCTTTTGTGGTATACATTTTTCCTGCTAAGTGAACATTGAGCAACTTGCTCTGAATTAGTGCTCCCAGTGGCATTATCTGGGAAAGGTCCCTTTAGTCACAGTGATTTTTACATAGCAGCAGTTTCAATTGAACCTCGATTTATGTGATGGCTGATTTAAGAGAACAATCTGTGACTCTGAACTTCTGTTTCCTGCTTCAGAAAAATGCCACAGAGACTGTTGTGATGTTGAACACTGCTTACAAGGACGGCACTGTGGAAAAGCCTAAGGTGTATGAGTGATCTTCTCATTTCAAAAAGGGTGAAATGTTCATTGAAGGCAGCAAGCCTTGTTCTAATATCTGCCAACTTCCCAAATGAAGGAAAACGCTGAATTTTAGTGCATTTGGAATTTTTCTATCAAGTTAGACTTCATCAAGCTTTATTTAGAGGTTCTAGAAAGAATGATGTATAACAGTTTGGGACAAAAAAGGCCTAATTTGTGCCAGATGACATCTGGTTGTGCCACCATGACCTTGCACCTGCTGACCGCATGCCTCTCTTGCTCCATGCACCTTACTCACCTGACCTTGCTCTGTGTGACTTCTTTTTGTTTTAGAGAAGGAGGAGGAATATGAAAGGATAGTGATGAATAGACAATGTAGAAGAGGTGAAGAAAATAACAAGGGAGATGGTGTCAGTCGTCCAAACAGGTGAGTCGGAAAAATGTTTCCAGGAACGGAACTGCAAATTTGACAAATGTAGTAAGTGTAATCGAGGATACTTTGAAGATTGGTTGTTTTGTAAAAAACATTTGAATACATTGGTTTGGAAAAAAAATATCCCACTTGGGGATTTTTACCCCCTTGTACTCTTTTGAGAATGTTTTTGAGAGAACGGTGCTAGCAAGAAGATCCTTGTTTAATCAACCATAAATTTTACATAGCTACATGTATTTCTGTTCTCCTGTCATTTCCTGAAAAACCAAAAATTTGATTTTCTCATGCAGCCTAGCACAGTATACATGCCACACATGTTTATAAGACAACTTTTAGCTCAATATCAGAGTGAATTTGTGAAACAGACCACTGTGTAAGATGGGAAAAGAGTAAGTGGCAGAGAGCCACTTAGATGACTTGAAAATTCCTCAACTAAATTAAGGGTGGAAAGAGATTAAGCATGGAAACGGAAAGATTGTATGACTCCTCTTGGTATGACGAACTATTGAATTGTATGCTATGGGAATGAAGTGCCAGTAACACTTTTTAAAAAAATTAAAACGAAAGATGAGCTGGAGAGGGACTTTTGGAGCAAATTACTGATGTAATTTGTAAGTCTCACCCTTTCTCCAAGTGGAAATGTTGAGGAAGGAGAACATCTCAAGTATTCTTCCAAAGCGCAGGGAAAGGAACTCCCACATAGTGCGAGACATCGTGGAGGAGAAGCCACATGGACCTACCCTCATGTAGCCAGATACCTGGACCTAGAAAAGCCACTTGGAGACTCCTACCAGTACTGGAGCTTACAACACCACTGGGTCCAAAGACTTTCTACCCACTGATGTCATTGCTCTGCGTTTGGCATCATTGTATGATGTTTCATGAATGTGGAGAGGACTTAAAGATTGGTATCAAATTGATGGGCTAATATCAGACTTATGACCTTGGATTAGACTAGATTGGGATGTTTTCTTGTGTACAATTACCCTGTATATAAAACTCTCTCATATCTACACATGCGTGTTTATGGATTTGTTTCTTTATTCTACTCAGACAAACACAGGGGAGACTGAGGCAATATCATACACACAATTGCCTCCTTAACCCTTTAATTACTGAAGATGAGTATGCATGTGGCCCAATGTCTTTCCTGGGGGTCTGTGGACATGTTTAAATGTGCTGACTCAGTTCTGGCGACATTTGGAAGCCATATGTCTGCCACTCTCAGTGTCATGTAATATGAACAATCTCAATAGCAAAAAGATTGAAAAGAGTACTCTGGGTTGTGCTGTTTGAATCCAACCTAGCAGCCATGTAGTTCACATTTTTAGAGGGAAGTCATAATGATTATGCATCACGTTGGTCAGTTGTACAACATTTTGTGTTTTTTATTATCTGCTTTGCTATATTTTCTTTTCACATCATAAGAGGTAAGTGAAAACTAGTAGGAGGAAAGTGCTGACAAGTTTCTGGTAAAAAAGAATAATTTTAGCTTTATAAATACATTAGATAAAATAAATGTTGAAATAAAAGTAATTATATAGTGTTTTAATTATCCTATCCATATTCCTGAATCCTCACTTCAAAATATACATTTAAAAAAATTTGTAAATGTGATGTGTCCTCCGTGAATCTTGCCTGCTACACCTGTGGTCTGTGCTTTAACTGAGTTTGACACTCCTGCAATACAGCACACAGGGTATATGGGAAATTCTTCACCATAACCAACCAAACACCTAGAAGGAATTAGTCAGTGGGCCTGGGAGAGTGAGGGTGGGGGGCGCTCTCAGGTTCATTGTGTTAAAGGAGCTTCAAGGTCAATTGCTACAACATCATCCACAAAGAAAATGTTCTACATCCTACATTGGTAGACATAGGTGGGATCTTAAATGATTATAAGTGGGCATCTAATGTGCAGTTACTGGTTTCTCCCTATCAGGATCAAAGAAATGAAAAGAAAACTGAGGTTGCATGCAAGCAATTAGTTTATTGACCTAATGACCCACACTAATCTCATTCTCCAAACCCTAAGACCAGGATAACTAGATGGTGTTCTGCTACCCCTGCCAAATACCCTGAAAGGGATTCTTTGAAGAGATCCTGGATAGCATGACCAAATAATGTGGAACATAAGCAGCATCATAAAAAGACAAAGCTCACTGGTTGGATAGAGACTGGTGGAATGCTTGAGACAATGATTCCTAGTGAGCCTTTGTAGCCCTGGCTCAACTTTTTGCCAAACAATAGACAAGTTCTATAAGGAGAGAAATAACACCATGAGGACATGCATTCACTCCTTAGAACAATCAACCAATAGTAATCAAAAAGGTAACATTTACCCAGAGACAAGGTTTAGAAGGCAGGAATAGGTAGGAAAAAAAGAAAATTGGAAATAGATAAAGTACAGTTGCAATCAAGAGCATGAAGTTAAATGTGTACATGATGTTCAATTAAAGACTGACCTGCTCTGTAAAATTTCACTAAACTTACAATAAAAAGCTGAAAAAGAGATCAAATTAAGGGAAATGGATATTATTCCCTACCTCCAAGCAAATACAGTTTTGGAAATCCAACAAAACTCTGAATGAGAAAGAATGCCAAAGTCAAGAAATAATACACATATCAAAATGACAGTGATGTTAGAATTTGGATATAAAATGAAGGTCCCTTTCCTATTCACCTGAGTGGATGTGTGCATACTTTTACATGAGGGAAATTTTAGAAGTTCATTGACAAATGGAATGAAAGATAATGGATTTTTTTCATGACTTTTAAAAGAATAAATAATTTTATTGGGGGTTCATACAACTCTCATCACAATAATACATACATACATACATACATACATGTGTCAAGCACATTTGTACACCTGCTGCCATCATCATTCTCAAACATTTGCTTTCATTTTGAGCCCTTGGCAACAGTTCTTCATTTCCCCCTCCCTCCCTTTTACTCCCTCCTTCACGAACCCTTGAAAATTTATAAATTATTACTATTTTGTCATATCTTACACTGCCTGACGCCTCCCTTTGCCCATTCCTCCGCTGTCAGTCTTTCAGAGAGAAAGTTATATGCAGATCTTTATAATAGGTTCCCCCTTCCTACCCACCCCACCTTCCCTCTACCTTTCTGGTATTGCTACTTTCACTACTGGCCCTGAGGGGATCATCTGTCCTGGATTCCCTGTATTTCCTGTTCCCACCTGTACCAGGGTACATAGTCCAGTCTCATCAGTTTTGTAAGGTAGAACTGGGATCATGATGGTTGGGGGCAGGGGGAGGAAGCATTTGAGAACTAGAGGATAGTTGTATGTCTTATTGTTGCTACACTGCACCATGACTGACTCTTCTCCCCATGACCCTTCTGTAAGGGCATGTCCATTTTCTTACAAATGGACTTTGGGTTCCCACTCTGCACACCCCTTCATTCACAATGATGTGATATTTATTCCTTGATGCCTGATACCTGCTAGCTTTGACACCTTGTGATCACACATGCTGGTGTGTTTCTTCCATGTGGGCTTTTTGTGAATCCCCTAATCGGTAAAATGCACATAGCCTAGAACAGTAGCCCTTATAATTTATTTAGGGGGTGGTGAATGGTGGTTATGTACTCACTTGAAGTTTTGAGGATCATGTATCCATTTGAAAGGCGTCCTGGTGAAGCAGTAGTTAAGTGCTGGGCTTTAAAATGAAAGGGAGCATCAGCTGCTTCCATAAAGACTTACCACTTTTGGTAAGTAAAGCTATTGAGTAGTTTTACTCTGTCCTATAGATTTGCTGCGAGGCAGGAGTGACTTGATAACAATGGGTTTGGTTGTTTGTTTGTTTCGGGGTAGGGGTAGGGGTTGGGCTTTTTTATTCTTAATTACTGTAGGAGTTCAGGGCGTGATTTCTGGACCAGAGAGAAATATGCGTATACTTATATAGTTCCTTGATTTGAATTCAAAGAGTTGCCATTTTGCAGCTCAGACAAAATCCATTTAAGGGCAGATGTTGTGGTAGTAGAGACGAGGACCACAAAAAGATGTCTGTACTTTAATCACTGAAACCTGTGGCTTTGTGATGTCACATGTCAAGGAGGAATAAAGATTATATCTAATCTTCAAATAAAGCAGTTGTCTTGGGTTATGCAATGGGCCCAATCTAATCACACTTACGGTTTTCTTTTCCTTTTGATTATAAATATATAATGCAAAGAAAATGTCATGCTCCTTTTCCCTAACTCCTATACAGATACTCTTTCACTCTCTCCACTTTATCATTTTAGCCCAGCTGCATTATTTTCCATAATTGCCATGAAGTTGCAAAAGAAAAAAGGTTGGCAGTACCGGTGGCGTTTGGTTGTTAGATAGAAACTTGGCTGATCGACATGCCTCTAAGTCCTTCCATTTCCAACAGGTCCCAACTCTAATGTTTGGAACAGAAATTTGTAGTTTATTTTGGGGCTATGTAATTGTAAAGGTTTGATAGCTATTTTTCCTTCAGAAACCTCCACCATATCATCCTGGTTCTTTCCCAGATGTTCAGGTTGCCTATCCCACAGTCTCTCCTTGAGCAGTATGAGGGGGTAGGATTTACATGAACTTTCTTGTTTGTTTGTTTTCTTTCTGCCAGGCAGCTGGTGAATTGTTCTTCCCACTAAAGGAGTAAAGTGCCAGCTTTGCTAACCTGGCGCCTTTGGAACAACTCACCCCACCCCTCTACTCTGTGGTGCACTCATAGTATAGTTTGCCAGGAGTGGTAGAAAACTAATATCCCTGAGTCCGCTCTTTGACTAGGAGTTGTTTGTCTGATGCCGCTGGTCTCAGGAGGGAGAGGCAATGGCACAAAGTTTGCTTGTGTGTTTGTCACAAGCAAACTATGTGCCCACATCTCTGTATACAGAACCATTCATCCAGTAGTGATGACTGCAAATGAGCATTATCTGGGGAGTTTTTAAAAATACCAGTGCCCCGTCTGAATGTCAACAGATGGAGCCAGAAAGACTCTCTGGAGGTGGAGTCTGGGCACTGGTAGGTTTTAAAAAACCCTCCAGCGGCCACTAATAGCCAGCAAAGGTTGTGATCTACTGCTCTCAGTTGTGCATTAGAAACTATAAAATGAACGGTTAATTAGACAATGTAAGAAGTAGCTTGGAAATATCTAACAATTGATATTCAGTGGGTGACAAATTATTATACTTCAGACTGAATCATTTATTTTCAAAGGCTTCCCAGTCTGGCTCAAAGACTCAGTCTTTTTTGGTTCCTAAGTCTCATATGATTACTTGGGCTATGATTACACATATACCTCAGCATATAAATTTGCTTCAACAAATTCAACTTGAGGATAGTGAGTTTGTTTGCTTAAGTGGTGGATATATGGAGGTTTGATATAAAATTCTTTCAGTTTTCGTGTGCTGACAACTTTTAATAAAAAATTAGAGAAAATTAGGACCTGACATATAGAGGAAGCCAGTGATATTTTAGAATTTGAATTGATAGGACCTGGCATAATTGTCTATAGCTAATGCAGAAGGTACTGTAAACTTAGTGATCAGGATACCATGAAAATGAATGTACTATTCTTTGTTGCTTTGCTCTGGCTCTGTGCTTTCTGGTTGTTTTTAACTCTTAACAACCTTATGTAGATCAATCCTGTGGCACCTCAAAAATGCTGCTCCACGTGAGTCTGGTGCTGCCATCCCAGTGCCAATCATCTTGTTGAAGGTCTCATTTTTCCATGACTATCTAGTTTACTAATTATGATATCTTTTTCCAAGCAATACCCCCTTCCAATAACATAACCAAATTAAATGACGTGAAGTCTCATATACTCTTTCTTTTGCTAGGATAATCCTCAGTTGTGAGGAAGATGAGACTCAAAATATTAGGAAACATTAATCCTCACACATGTGCCAGTTATGTGATACGGGATTCCCATAGTTTGTTTCTCATCCTCATAAAACGCGATAAGGAAAATAATATTTTACCAATTGTACATGAGAGAAAGACAAAACCCAAGAAGGAAGATGGTCTTTTGAGTTGGTGCTATTTGTCAGGAAGTTATCGTTGGTGTACAGGATAAGGCTAGAGATGTAGATTTGGTGGTTTTATAGACTCAACAATTTTTTGAAACAGTTTTAACAGAGACAGCTGGAAATATATATAGGTATTTTAAAAATACAGGCAAATGAGTCTTAAAGAAGAGGCAGTGGGAAGAGGAGAGAACATGACTGAATTCCTACAGTTGAAATGGGAGGTAAAAAAGAAAAGAGAAGTTCACCTGGGTCAGTGTCTGTCTTGATAGCCCAGCTTGGTGTGAGAATGGTTGTGGGTAGGACTAGAAGCACCAGTTTGATAAACTCATCCTAGCATCCATGAGATTGATTCCTACTCTCTCCTGATCTCGTGATCACGGTTACCAGTGTATACTGTGGATCTGTGACTGCTTACCTGGTGACTACATCTTCCCCTCTTCTGCTTGTTTTGTGGTTCCCTGGCCCCATTTACCAATGGTTTGGATTTCAAGTAGACATTCATTCATCTTTACTAAAAAACTTGAGGTACTTATATATTTGGCTCTTAACTCATGATTGTAGACACAGAAAGGTGAAAACTGCCTGTGACTATTGACAGGATAGTTGAAATTATTTATGATAAGCTTTTTTTGTGCAATCCTGCTGCTTTTTTTGGGGGGGGGAGGGCCATCACTGCCCTGGTGGGAGTAGGAGACCCAGCCTGGTTCCTGGACAGCTGCTGCTGGATTTGAACTGCCAACCCAGTGGGCTGCAGTCCTGCACACAACCACTATGCCACCAGGACTCAGCCCAATCCTGTTGCTTTTTGATGTTCAAAACTGTAATGCCATTTCTCACCATTTCACTGGCCTTACTCTAATTGCTCCTCCATCTTCTTGCCACAAGCAACATTCTTTAAATCCTATCTATCTATCTATCTACCTATTTATTATCTATTACTTATTTTTTATGATGCTTTCATTCTCAAAGGACATAGTACATAAAGATGGAAGTAGCATGGAATTGGAATGGCAGAGTATTAAAGGCTGAATGAAAAGCTTGGGAGGTGATTGTAGGCTCAGGTGATACAGAGGAAGTATCCAAAACAAAAACCAAATGGTGTCATTAAGCTGATCTCAACCATATAGGACAGAGTAGAACTGCCCTTTGAGCCTTCTGATGCCATAAGTATTTAGGGAGCAGAAAGCCTCATCTTTGTCCTATGGGATAGGTGGTGCTTTGGAACTGCTGATCTTACAGTTAGCAGTCCAACTCTGGCAACAGGGCTCCCCCATACAGGAATAGGACTGATAGAGGGGTAGACTAAGTACTGGCTGTTTTGAAAAATAACTCGTTAGAGGTATGTTCTTTCTCTGCCTTCCTGCTTCACTCCCGTTTTTTCTTTGGACCTTGGTTATTGATAACCAACTATTGAGCAGAAGGGATCCAGGTCAAATGGATCAGGTCTAGGGATGAGAGGTCAACTGATCATGTGACTTGGTGGAGGTGACTGAATGGAGGGGGAACATATATCTATTGGGACCATCATAAGGGTGTAGGACCTCCAAGGATGACCAAAGGTGAGGCGGCTTGGAAGGCACTGTGTAACACAACTTAAAATATCCATATACCTATGCAGATTATAATAATGATAATTCTTTTAAACAACAAGAAGATGAATAACCACTATATTAACCACCTGACAAGGGCCTGAGTGCTGGGTGTCTTTCAACATCATAGAACCAGATAGCTTGCTTTCAAATATTTTTGAGATGGATTCTTCCTATTCCTGAGGTATTAACCCATATTCAGCAAGAAATGTCAGCTATAGCACAGCTACCTGTCCCCTCGGGTTACCTTAGAAGAAATCCAGGGGTATTAATTTGTCCAAGACTACTTTAGTTAATAAATCAAGAGAGGTTTGTTGTGTTCTCATGGGTTGTGTGATCAGATTTGCCCTAATTGTAGATTCTATGCCTACCCATGATACAATAATCACTACCTCCAACAAGTCTCCATTGGACCATGTCTCAGAGTGGTAGCGAAGATTTAGAGGCACTGATGGTCAGTGAAGGAGGTCCAGAGTCATTTTGATATTATATATTTTTTCTCTCTCTTTTTTTTGGATATTATTTTGATATTACAACAGCTGGCCCATGCAGAAAGGGATGACCTTAGGGGTTTCAAAAGGTATCCAAAAGGAACATGAACGGTGGCTGGATTAGATTTCTGTAGAAGCAAAGAGATGGCAGTGTACCATGTTCGTGATTAAGACAAAAATACCACGTCCCATTTCCAAAGGAGAACAGATAGGAATACAAGTACTATGGTGAAAGATTGTTAATGAGACATTGTGGCGGTCATGTGCTTATGCCAATGTCATGATTGAGATGTAGGGGTGGGGTCTAGCCTGTTCATCTGGAGAGAGCCATTGAGTAGCCCATGAGGGCCTCGGTGTGGGCATGGCTTTCTCCTGAGACTGCTGGGAAATCTCGCGATACTTCCTTCGTGAAGACGAGAAGCTATTTCCCCAGTTGTTGGGAGTTAGTCTGTAGATTAACAATGAATCACGGACAAGACCAGATGGCAGCGTCTGAGGAGCCAGAGGAGAAGCCACACGGCTTTGCCATGATGCAGCCAGACCTCTGAAGCTGGAGACGTCACGTGGGGACCCCTGCCAGCGCTGAGTTGCTTCTACCACCACTGAATGCTCTTGATGGACTCTGAGCCCTGGAAGCGAGGAGCCATGGGGAGACCCTTGCCGGCGCCAGGATTCTGTACCCACTGACCTGTGACTTCGTGAGTTGGAAGGAGACTTTTTAGACTAATATCGGGCATATGGGCTAATATCAGACTTATGACTTTGAACTGGACTGGCCTGGGATGCTTTCTTAATTGCCTATTCCTCCTATATATAAACCGTACCCTTATACCCATATGCGTGTCTATAAATTTGTTCCTCTAGTTTACCTGGACTAACACAGACATTGATCCCAAATCCTAGTCTTTGGGTAAGATTTGGCAGACTCACTTTTCATTCTCTGTATTAATGAATGTCTAATATCATTAACTAAAACATGGTTTAGGGTCTGCCCAAGTAATATAACTACCATACTGGCAGTAGTCAGGCAATGGGAATAAAAAGTGCTAGCAACTTGGAGAGTCATGTCAGTGAAAAGACTGATACAAGTAGGAAAGGTCCATGAAGTAGTAAGAACTTTGCATAACATTCTGGAAGCCCGAGGAGCTGTTGTGGGATAGCCGTTACATTTTAAACAAACTGGTTATTGAAGTGCGAATAAGGTCCTCTGATCCTGCAAAAAAGGTGGGTAGTTGGTAAATCTACAAGTCCTTTATTCTTCCCCCAGTAACCACAGTTTGGCTGAGTTGGACCACTGGATTATGTGTCCACTATAATGTACTAGAACAACATATCTGTTTTAGAGGAACATTTTATCTTCCCTATAGTTGGTGTCAGTGGGGCTGCAGCTGTCAGATGGTGATAGTTATGAATAATTACCTCCTTACTAGCTTAAGGAATAGAAGGTAAGCGTTAAAGGGAGAACACTAGAAGAAAGTATATGGTCAAGCAACAATGTTGATAAGAATAGTTAGCTGTGTCTAAAAGTTCAAGTAGTTGTTAACATCACTTCACTGAGAGAATAAAAACAATAGGTCTATAGGAGTCAAATCCAATGTTCACAGTTTTGCTGAGTCTTGTTTTTGACACCAGGTGGCAGGCTTTTCTTGACCCCAGTGGGATGGGTTCAGGTCCTGGTTCCATTGACCTTGATGGCTGTTGGGGTGACAAGAAGTAGTCAAATGATCCAGCCCACTTTTCCTGTAGCATGTTTTTGTTTATTTTACTTTTAGAATTTTATCAGGACTCAATCACTGGGCTGAAGGGAGCACTGTTGGACCTCCAAAGCAAGGCTGTTTTGGAACAAGGCATGTCTGTGAAGAGAACACATACCCAGCAAACAGAGACTGCAAATATTCTGTTACATATGGATATTGCATGCCTTTTTTCATATAAGGAGATTGCCATGGGTCCTGGAGTTAATAATGGGTAAAAAAGCCCCAACATAACCTTGAAAGGGCTGACTTTTAGTGATCTAGGGAATTCCAAGAGAGGAACAGAGCCAGGGGAAGGAAAAGCCTAATTTCGTTTTGTGACAATTAGGCTATATCTCTCAAACTGTTGGTGTGCTTTCGCACAGAATGGAGGTCATCATGCTGAATATATACCCTGCCAAATACCAAACATAGGGTTGACTGACTGTTGGACTTTGACAATGAAGTGGGGGTCCATTGTTGCTGCCATTGACTAAGCTCTAGGGGTGAACTTGTCTCAAAGTCTACATTATTTCTGAGACCATTCTGGCATGGGAAAGTTTCAGCCTAGCTAACAGAAGTCATCCAAAAGAAGTCATATCCAGGTGTTTGACGGTATCTCAGGGACAACTGTTTGCCAGGTTTCTTTGGGATGTGCCCTTTTTCACTGAATGTTTAGAAGGGCAAACTTACTACCAGGAGATTGTTCTGGGCACTAGTTTTTGGCTGTTTCTATTCCTTTTAGCCCAGAATCTCATTCAGAGTAAGTGGACTGATGTGCTTCTCAGAGGACCAGAGTTACCAGAATTTCAGGTAGAAAAAGTTTTTCCTTTTGGCTTATAGCTGTTTTTATTTGGTCTTGCTTGCAATATATGTGTGTTTATTTTTAGCAAGAAATCTATCCCTTAGGCAGCAGTGGCAAATGAGTGACCTGGGATGCTACTTCTGGATGTCTTATTCTGGTTTCTGTAGAGGGTGAAAAATTCCGCCCCCGCCCCTTTTGTTTTACCTCGGCAATATTTTACAGGTACTTCTAGGTGCAGTGGGATTACTTCCAGTTGGAGAAGTTGTTGTTTATGTTTACTCTTTGGTCCGAGGTATTTGAAAGTTCTCTTTGCACAGGGGTTTATGTGTGAGATGCTGACTGCATACTTTGAGTCTATAGATCTAGGAACTGTTTTTTATTCTTGCCAGCTTTAAACTCTGAACCGTGGCTCTGAGTCTCATTTTCTGGGTTGACGTTCTGAGGAGGAGGGCTCTGGTTTTCAGGACTGTAGCCATGGTGACTGCGATATGCGTCACCAATGCCAATCCCCTCTGTTCTCCACTCCGAGGCATAGTGGGTGCTGGGCAGATAATAAGATCAGCTACTACGCAGGCGAAAGTTGAGACTTTATACACTAATAAAAAGTTGCAATCTCTGAAAGCTACCTACTGCAATAGATCTACTCTGTCTTACAGATTCACTATGAGTCTGAGTAAGTTTAGTTTTAGAAGCTGGGCTTCTAGAATTAGTTGTTCTTTACTGGATAGCCTCCCTTGCTGCCCCCACCCACACCCCACTACATGTTGAATTCCTCCTCACAGGAACTAAAAACCTTAGCTCAAACCTACTATTTAATTTCCTGGAGATCTGGCAATCAGTGAAAGGAGATGGCAAGGTGACTTCTGGGGTTTACAAAAGCTCTAACTTAATAGACTGATCATTTGAGGGTTGAAAAATTCTGGTGGTACTGAAAGTAAAACTAGATTATGGCTCTCTTTATCCCAAAGTTTGTAGGGGAAAGCCGCCTGAGATGTAATCCTGTATCTCCTTTAAAATTGCTTGTGGCTACTGCTACTAAGTCAATTCTGGTTATCACAACACTATAGGTCTAGAAAACCCTGCAAAAGCTCACGAGGGCAGAAAACCATGGAGTAGCTGCTGGTACCAAATTGCTGACCTCACAATTCACAGTCCAGAGCATAACCCACATTAATAGACAGGCACCCCAATGGATACAAGACCCTGAGTGTCCTTTCCCATAAGAAAACACAGCACATTTATTGCAGATAGAGTTGATAAACACCTGGAGAAAGAGAGGTTGTGGCAGTTACATAATCTGTCAATTTGAAGAAGGGTTGGAGTCTGGCCTATCAATCAGGCTGGTCTATCAATTTGACAACCCAAATGAAGACACACAGATGAAGCCAGAGCCTTAGAGCTGAGGGAGCCACATGGAGACCCACACCAGTGGTCCATCCACTACCACTGGAACAACAAGACTTTCCAACCACTGGCCTGTGATCTTCCTGAATTCAGTATCACTGGATGACTACATGAGTCTAAAGAGGAATCTATGGATTAGTATTAGACATATGGGCTAATATTCAACATATGAACTAGATTTGGAATGGGTTGGGTTTGTTTCTCAATATACAATTGCTCTTTGATATAAAATGTTCTCTTATACACATATAAGCATCTCTGAACTTGTTTCACTAGTAAGCTCAGACTAACACTGAAGTGATCTGGGGGGATCAGCTTCCTGGCCCAAACTGACTCTTTTCCTTATGCCTCTCTGTGTTTCAGAGACAGAAGCTAGTGACATTGGATAGCAAGTCTGTGTGCTGTTTGTGGCTAAGACTGACAGAAAATGTCACTCTCCTGTTGTCATTTACCTTCTTACATATCTAGGGATATTTTAGGCATTTAACATGTCCAGGTTACTCAAGCGTGGCAAAATACAGAGTAGAGTCAGAGAATAGGTTTCTCACAAAAAGTAAGTTTATTGAAAGGGATATTTTGTGTAGTAGTGCATAATATGGTGTTTAAGGATTAAGAGTGGAGAGGTGGAGTCTGGCATGTCAATGAGGATATAGCCAATGAGGCCTCTGTGTAGGCACGACCTTCTCCTGAGGATTCTGTGTATTCCTCCTTGGAGGCAGAAGACACTCTCACTGCTCACACTCTGAGAGATCTAGCAGCTGACATGGCACATGCCCTGAGCTGGAGAAGCTACATGGAGATCTCTGCTAGCGCTGAGATGCTTACACTGCCACTGGATCTGCAAGACTTCCCACCCACTGACCAGTGACCTTTCTACATTTGGCATCATTGCATATTTTTTGAGAGTCTGAAGAGGGACTTAGAGATTGGTATTAGACCTATGGACTAATATCGGATTGATGGACTTGACCTGGAGTGGGCTGGGATTATATCTCCATATTCAACTGCTCTTATATATAAACCTCTTTCTTCTATGCATTTGAGTGTCTATGAATTTGTTTCTCTAGTCAGTCCAGACTAACACGCTCTGGAAAAAATGTCCCAAGAACCCTTCTATTTTTATTGTATTCTATTTATTTATTCCTTTAGGCATCACTGCCCTCTGGTGGGAGTGGGAGGTCCAGCCTTGCTCCTGGAGAGCTGCTGCTGGATTTGAACTGCTAAGCCGGTGGGTTGCAGTCCCCCACTCAACTACTACGCCAGCGGGGATCAGCCCCAAAGGGTCCTTCTAAACCCAAACCAAATTCCCTGCTCTAGAATCAACGCCAATTTATAAAACCCTCTAGGGCAGGCTAGAGCTACCCTTATGAGTTTGGGGAAACTATCCACAGGAGGTAGAAAGCTCATTTTTCTCCCACAAAGCAGCTGGCAGTGTCAAAGGGTTGACCTTGCCTGTTGTAGCCCAACAGTCGCTAATCACTACACCACCAGGGATCTCAAAGGTCCCTACAGCTCGTCTGAAAGAACCACCGAATGTAGAGCTGAACCTTATAGTCTTCTAATGCTGGAGCCCCCGCCACAGGCTGACTTTCTGGTAGGTAGTATATAGCCTCTTTCCAGATATGTGAACCCCAGCTCCGCATACTTTATGCTCTGCCTTTGACTTAGACCCCCACACCCCAGAGTTTCTTCAGTCCTTGTAGGAGCAGTGTGAATAGCTTGTCTTTCTCCACTCAGTCTTTTCGGCCTCTTGGTCTCATCCTTCCCTTGATCAGGAAATGTCTTTTCTGCCCTTCACTTTCTTTTGGGCTGCAGAAGCATGCAAGGATACCTCTCCTCCCCCAATGGAAAACAGCTCTGCTGGGTGGAGCTTTCATTATACCCTCATTTTCTGCACTAGCTGAGCTTGGAGAAACTCACTCTGACTTAGGGCACCCAGTGGTGTCACCTGGAAAGGTTCTCTCTGGTCACAGTGAATTTTTTCATAAAAGAAATTTTGCTCAAACCTTATTTTTTGTGAAGGCCAATTTAAGAGTACAGCATGCAGCTGTGTTGTTGAAGCCATGTTGAATATAGCCACTCAAGTGTATGAGTGGTTTTCTCGTTTCAAATAAGGCCACGTGTTGACTGATGACAGACTTTGTTCTGGACATCTGTCAAGTTCCCAAATGGATGAAAATGTTGACAAAATTTATGTACTCATACTGGTAGACTGATGATGAACCATTGAGGAAAGGGGGATATTATCTGGACCACCTTGGAGCTCAGTTCAGGAAATTTTAACAGAAGACTTGGGGATGAGAAGGGTTGCTGCAAAATTTGTGCTTCAGGTTCTGACTGACCAGGAAAGAGAGATTTGAATGGGAGCAGGTTGTGCCTTGAAAGAACAGTTCTGATGCAACCCAGATATTTTTTTCCAAGGCCAATACTGGTGTGAGGCATGTTGCTATTCTGAGGATCTTAAAAGTAAACATCAAGCCAGTGGAAGACATTCATCATCTTATCCCCCCAAAACTCATCAAGTAAAATCAAGGATCAAGATGACGCTTGTTTTTGTTGTATTTTGCTGAGAGGGATGGTGCATTTGAAGTTCATTCCACCTGATTAGACTCATCAATTTTTTTTAGTGCCACAAATCAAGCTGGTTTTGTTTTTTGTTGCGTACTGTTAACACAATCTTTTCAGCACCTTTAAATAGAAAGCTTGAAAGGCCTGGTTTGTGGCCACTAATTTGGCCATCACAATTCACCTGCTCACGCAGTGTGCCAGTTTTTGGCAAAAAACAGCATCCTCTTGCCCCACACACTGCACCTTACTTATCTGAACTCACTCCGTGGGAACTTTTGTTTCCACAAATAAAGGACATGAAAGGACAGCATTTTGAAGATGTAGAAGAGGTGAAAAAAAAAAAAAGCGGGAGGTGCTATCAGCCATCCAAACAGATGGGTTTGAAAACTCAAACTCAATTTGAAAACTCAAAATAAGTCCAATGGAGAGTACTTTGAAGGTGATGAGGTTTTGGATACCCCACCTGTGCCTGTGTCCCCACCTCCTTTGTGTTCCACTTTCTGCCGGATCCTTAAATCTTTCTCAGCCTCTACCATGCCTTTCCATGGATACTCCTGGAGGGATAATGTATCCATTTCATTCCCAGGAATCCCCTCCTGAGGGGAAGTCCCCTCTTTCCTCTTTTCTTCCCTCCCTCCTCCTCCTCCTCCTCCTTTTTCCCCTTGTAGACATCACGACTGGTAAAGGTCACAATACTTCTTTGCTGGAATTTTAAGAGGAACAAGGTAGTGGAGCTTCTCAGCCCACATTTTATTAGCTTCACAATAGGATGGAATATTCTTTTTTTTTGTTTTTGTTTTTTTGGGGGCCATCACTGCTCTCCAGTGGTGGGAGTAGGAGGCCCAGCCCCACTGCTGGAATTGAACCTCCGTCCCAGTGGGCCGCAGTCCCGCGCACAACCACTACGCCACCCGGACTCAGCCCAGGATGGAATATTCTTAATGGCACTGCTGAGTCTGGAGATGAATGGGTGTAAGGTGGACCCCACTATCATCCATCAACTCTCCTTCATTAATGTCCTGGGTTGATATCACAGATTAAACTGCCCTGCCATTCCAAGACTGGGAACATTCACAGAAATCGACCCCCCAAAAAGCACCCCATCTGATTGATTTGTACATGAATACTTTTATTAATATAGTTTTAAATCCTTGGGGATATGTTTCTATGCTCGCTGTGAGCTTTGGCTGTTTCTGTCTGTTTTCATGTGGCATCTGCCGAGACCTGCCCGGCCTGGTCACGCTCTGCTTTCTCCTCCGTATTGTTTGACTTCGACGCCACTGCTTTCAAAGTGGGAGCCAGCTTGGGAGCAGTTGGGGCAGGCTGCCTATAACTCTGCTGATCAGAGACCTGAAGCAGTTGACCCTCCCGTGGAACTTGATGTCCCAGGTCCCGTTGGCGGGTGATGGCAGCCGCCTTTGGGGGAGGTGGGTCTGAACTAGCGCTGGTCTCCCTGCGGCGTCTGGCCCTTTTGCGCCCTGCGGTGGCCCGGCCAGAGGATGACAGGGCTCTCAAATACCATAGAATGTCCCTCCAGCTGATTGCTGGGGCCTTTCCTCTGAGCTTCCTCCTCTCTCTGGCCCTCTGTTCCTCCCAGTGGCGCCTTTCTTGCTGCCTCCGCCCCTTTGCCTTCCTTTGTCTTGCCTGGTGGTCCCTCCCAGGGGATGTGCTGGTTCCGGAGGAGTCCCGATAACTGTGCCATGACTCGTTAGACTCGGGCTTCCTGGGGAGGGCTGGGAGTGAAGGCGCTGCTGGTGGACTTTCTGGCATAGGCTTCTCGGGACTGTTGTGGTGGGCATAGAAACTGGCCACTCTGCTGTCCACTTCCAAGATGCTTGGGGTCCTGGGGGGCCCCTGGACTGCTGCTCTTGAGGGTGACCTAGCGATAGTTTGTGAACCCCTTTTAAGACTGCTGCCACAACCATGGTCCCCTGGGGAGAAAATTACCTTTATTAATTGCTCCCAAAGGTGGAAATCATCCTGACCAACGGAGCAGAGCTGTAGGTAGCAGGAGCGGCCATTGGCAAGTTTTAAACAGAATAGCTGCTTCACTCGACTGTGGATGGATACCCTCACAAACTTCAAGGGCAGGAGCCGGGTGAGCACTAAGCCTCTGGGAGCCCTTTGGCCTTTTCTCTTGGGGGCCTGGTGGGGTCCTGGAGCTGGCCGGGCCAGCAGCAGCACGTCGGGCAGTGGCAGGAGAGGGCTAGTGCAGGCGATGGCCATGGTCACCATTTCTGAATGTCTATGGATGTCTATCATGTAACCTTCGCTGGTGACCGGCAAAAAATATCCTTCGAACAAGATAGCACCCTTCAAGAAGTCATATTCCCCGAGTTGGAGCTGCCGCTGCAGTTTCCCCATGCGGGTGGGAAATACGGTCTTGGCAAAGGAGTTCCAGGACGACATGTTCAGCAATGGGGTGTTGGGGCTCGTGCCGGCGACCTTGTGGCCCTGCCGCGACGGTGGATCTCGGCTCTGCGTCTTCAGTACTCGCGGTGATGGTGAGTCCTGCATCGGCTCTTCAATCCTACCCCCCACACCGACTGGGGTGAGGGTCAGGGCGCGGACGGGGCTAGGGGAAGGCTATCGAGGTCGGGGCAAGGGGAAGAAAAAGAAAACAATTGCCGGGAAAGCTGTGCAGTCACCTGCGGGAGAGGTTGTGCTCTTCAGGTATCAGTAACACAGTCTGTACAAGAGAATCGCTAAGCTCAGCCCCACCCCCTCTTGCAGCCCCTTTTATCCTCTGCTGCCCCTGTGACCTCTGACTGCTGTCATAGGACCCTTGTCCTCTGTCCTCGGGGGGCTAGCATCCTCCCCTCAAACACTCCTTGATCCCCACAGAGGGGCCAAAGCAGAAGTTTTGAAATAGGAAGTTTTGAAATTTTGTGTTGGTATATTATGTTCTGTTTTGTTTTCTGAATTCAAAGGATTCCAATAAAAATTGGTGGAACAACTTGAAATACTTGTAATCAGAGTTTACTTTTACTCGACAACCTAAATTTGTCAGATCGTGGTGCTTAACCCGGTTGATAAAGTTTCAGTAAACTTGGACAACAAAGACCTCTACTAGGAACTCAAGAAACCACTTGGAGACACTGTGCTGTTCTTCACGTCCATTACAGTATAATTCCACTGAGTGTGACACTTCGTACAGTCTTCACTTTACAGGTAAAGAAACTGAGGTGGAGTCCTTGGACCGGGGACCTCAGGATCATAGTCTTGGGGAGCATCCCTATCAACGATTGGCATATATTGCCTGACTCAGTCAGGTTAGTGATTGCCAGCATTCGCCCAGAACACTCTTTTTCATCCTGGCATGAATTTGTTCCAGAGAGCAGTGTCGTTTACTTGTTTATCCAATAGGAAAGCTGCTGCATTCTCAACACAGAAGGCTCCACAATGGACAGACTTAACACTTTCGAGGTTTTACTTCAGGTTGAAAAAAGGGCTAGTCATTTCAAAGAGAAAAAAGAGCTTATAGCACACAAATCAGGGGGTATGGGACAAGAAGAGATGAGAAAGCAGAACATGAATCAGAGTATACAGGTCCAGAGTGCTACAGGTTTGCACTGGGAGTGTTGGACTGTTCACCAAAGCTTCAAACCCACCATTGTCTCCGCAGGTGAGAGATGTGGCAGCCTGCTGCTGTAAAGGTTGACAACCTCAAAACCCTACAGGGCAGTTTGACTCTGATCTACAGGGCTGTTATGCATCAGAATTGGACATGATGGCAGTGGGTTTGTGTTTTAGATTTGCGTTTCCAAGGTCTTACTCCATGTCCAAGGGGAGGCATTAAGATAAGCTGAAAAACATGCAGCATTTGACTACTTATTAAAAAGTGAAGCAATTCATCCAATAACCCTGTCCTGGACTAGCCAAAAACACTCTAAAGCTTTTCACGGTGAGTGCTTGTGAGGCCAGATCTTAGGGAAAAACAAGAGGCAGGGGGAAGGCAGGAGGGGTGGGGCACAGGGTTTCTCTGATGCACCACTATGACATCACCGCCCAGCAGCAGACAGCTCAGTGGGAAGTCTGTTTCACTGCGTGGTTGACTCGTTGGGTCTGGCGGAAGCCCTGGCCAAGTTTCCTCTCTTGGATTTCATGTTGGTCCTTCTCCTTCGGACACGGAACAAGATGAACTCAACAACTTGACAGTAAAGACATATCCATCTCTTCCAAAAAGGTATTATTAAAATATCAAAACATAGTAAGCATGGCTACAGAAAGAAAATATATACAACGCCATCTGTTAAAAGAACCAAGACTTGTACTAACCCTAAACATCGCATTTCTCAGATCCATTTTGCTTGTCCTCATTTTTAACGCCTGTCCTCCTCTCGAATCCACTGTTGACCAGGGCAGCTTAAGCATTGTCTTGCATGTCCTCATGGTTGGTGGCATCACTTTCCAGACCCAGGAGCCCTGGTGTGTCAGTGCTTCCGTACACATCTGCTAACCTGAAGGTTGGAGGATCGAACCCACCAACCGCTCCTCAGAAGAATGATGTGGTGCTCGTCTCCATAAGGATTCACTGTGTTAGAAGCGCTATTGGGCAGTTCGACCTTGTCCTAGAGGGTCACAAGTTTGAGTCCACGAGAAGGCCTGCAAAACTCAACTTCCAAGGAATTGATCCTGAGTCATCGGCAGCCTGTGGGTCAGAGTGGAATTGTTGCATGGGATTCTATGACTATAAGTCTTTGTGGGAGCAGACAGTTTCATCTTGATCCTGCAGAGCAGCTGTGGGTTTGATTTTTTTTTTTTGAATCACTGTCCTCTGGTGGTTGTGGGAGCTACCCAGTCTTGCTCCTGGAGAGCTGCTGCTGGATTTGAACCGCCAAGCCCATGGGCTGCAGTCCCACACTCCACCACTTACGCCACCGGGCTCGGCCTGGGTTTTTTATAAGCCCACTGTACCAGAGGGTCGATTGACAGGAAAACTTCCCCCTACTTTCTTTACAAAGACACAGCAAAGAGATGATCTTCTGAAAGAAATGGTGCATAGCATTAAGCTCAGCTGAACTCTACAGGTTAAGAGCACACCATTGATGTGTAGAAAAAGCAGTGAAATTAGCACACCACTGTCACGGGTGACGGAACTTCAAGGATTTACCATCCTTACAAGTACATAGGGAGGGAGAAAACTTGGATGGGATGAATCTAGCATTTAATGAAGGGATAGCTTGTCGGGAGCCATCCAGCCCGGACATGCTTGACCTTGCTGCAGTCACTTGTCTGAACTCTGTTATTGTTTGTTGCCTGAGCTTAGTAGTCTATTATCTTTATAATTGTAAACAGCCCTGCCCTTTGAAGCTTGACTTGCAGACTTGCTGACCTTCATTTGTCAGTAACTATATGCTAATCACCTAAGACTAGTAGTCTGTTATCTTTATAACTGTAAACAGCCCTGCCCTTTGAAGCCTGACTTGCAGACTACTGACCTTCACTTGTTAATATGCTAATGACCTAGGCTTATAGATAAGGTATTTCTGCTTCTCTTGACTTGCAGCTTTGTGATTGGTTGCTATAAGTTGCCCGCTTCACTCCTGTATACCCTTATTAGCATATGGACGTCTTTGAGGACTACAGCCCCTTTTGCGTGCCTTATTTGGCACTCTTCTAGGATTGGCCCCCTGTTGACTTTACCTCATTAGCATGAGCTGTGACCTTTACTCCTGACCATTGGCTATATATACCCTGAGTTTTGCCCCAATAAACGAGACTTGATCAGAATTCTGTCTTGTCTCCATTTCTCGCATCTCCTGTCCCCCCAATTCCCGCTCCTCCTTCCAGGACTTGTGAATTACGGACCCGCAGGCCGGGACAATAGCTCACTCATAAAGTTGGTTTTCAGTGTTCATTTCAGACCTATGAATTTTATCTGTGGGCCTAAGCAAAGGGGTCTGGTTCTATTCCTGAGAAAACACTGGTGGCCCCAGTAGGTAAAAAACTTCAGTGCTAACCAAAAAGTCAGTGCTTCAGACCCACCAGTTACTCCATAGGAAAACTATGTTGAATTATGTTTCTATAACTGTTATACCCTTGAAATGCTATGGTGGCAGTTTTACTCTGATACACAGGATCATTGGGAGTCAGAATCAATTTAACGTTGGCAGATGTAAGGAAACATATGTTCTGAAAATTCCAGAAAGTTAGGTAGAATAATTTTCCTTGAATTACCATAAAATCCTAACAATTTTCTTTCATCCTCCCAGTCTGCACCCAATTCTTTTCTCATATTTGAAATACCTATTTGCAAGACAACAAACATTTAGACTTTTAATTCCATGTATTCCAAGTATATGTAAAGAATCAAAGTTTTCAGTTGCACACCTACTAAGCAAAAGAGATGTTAGCAAAGTTCTATCTTAACAAAAAACATTTCACCAAAAGGATAAGCCTGAATTTGGGGTTCAGAGTTTGTCAATAAGAAATGGAGCACGTAGGTGCCTTTATTTAAAATCAACCATTTCAGCTCATGACACTCTAAAGAACAAAGGATGATCCTTTGTATTTAATTTTCAGACACCAAATCCAGAGTGAATAGTGGGGGACCCCAAAATCTCAATAACCATTCTGCTCAAAAATATAAAAATCAACATGACACTTAGGTTTACTGCCTCTTGGCTCCCCTATTTATTGTATTGACAGATTAAGAAGACTGGTATTAATAGGCAATGTTTTCTTGAGGGAGAGTGTAATGATTGAGAATTTGATAGAAATATCAGAAGCTAAACCATTAGATAAGATCCAGAGTTCTTCGTCAGTGAGTGTCTTCTCATAGTGACAAATGCTGTGGGCCAGATTGGTTTACATATCTAAGTGACATCAATGCCACTGACAGCTAATAATGCTAAAGCAAGGGCACCCTTTTACTGAAGACATGTCTTCACTGACCTGTGGGTTTTACCATAAGAAAGGAAAATGAACTTTTTTGGCCTCTCAGGTCTACGAACACCTCCTAACCTAGAGAATCCTGACCCTTTGGAGGTTGGTTTTATTTTCTCCTTTCTGTTATGTGATTACTAATTTGTGACAGAGGATTTACAGATGTCCTGTATAACACCTAGGAACTAAAGACCATGGAGTCAAACCGCACTGGCACAAAGCCATGCTGAGAGCCTGCAGAAGAATTCTGTTCTGCTGGAGCTGGCAAGCCCACCTAGCCAGTGATCACTTTGTAAAGCACTGCAGCATGGGCTGGCAGCTCCCCAAATGCTCAGACACCAATCTGAGAAAAGTCCTATAAGAGTCATACCAAGGTTGTGCAATTCTAATTATAAATAAAATTTTGTCTTGAAGCATGGTGTCTTAATATAGTCTTAATTACTTAATTACGTAACAGTCTTAATATAGCTACAGTAAAATACATTCTTACATTTTGTGACAGTATGTGTACAAAGTTAACCTAAGTGCAAAGGTCGAGATAGCTTCTTTCTCACCAGCTCAGAAATTCTTTGAGTAGCAGACTTGACAAGAGCACAATGAAAATCATCTTCCACAACATTTACCCAGGAACTATAATTCCTGAAATGTTGTTTTATCTCCAATCCTGCTGCTTTCCACAGAGTAGCTGCTTTTTAACAGAGTTGCTACTCTCTATACATATGTGCCTGGCCCACCAAAGTACATTATGGCACCAGTCCTGTCACATATACTACCTCTGTTTGTACAGCATGGATGTGATGCCATTGGCACAATGATGTCATCATGCCAAGTACTCATATTTGGGCATATCTGCATGTAGAGAGACCCACATAGAGATAGATAGAGGAGCAGTGTTCTCAGTTCCTTAAGCAACCCTGTGAAAAGGTTGACCCCCCCAAAGGGGCCATGACCCATAGCTTGAGAACCGCTGGTCTACAAGCTTTTTCTTTTAGCTTTTGAAAAAGTACGTGCTCACATGTTCCCAAGCCCACCCATTTTGAACCCTTATAATACACACAGACTGCTGGAGATTGTCAAATGTATGTCAAATGCTTTGTCTTGTCCTTGAGCTCTTCATTTGACATTCACAATCCCCAACTACTTTGACTCCTGAGGACAGCAAAATGCGCATTAGGAATGGCACCAAAGAGTTAGTGACAAGCAGGTGACTGAGTGGCAGGGGGACCTTCTGTGGTCTCTCAGGATTCTTACAGCAGGACTGGACTGGGGAGGGTACTCTTGTGATTAGCAGCCCAGTGCTTAAAGCTGGAATGGTCCAGACCTTGTAGAAGTCTTTGAACTTGGGAACTTCTTCAAAGATGTCCATGGGTCTCTACCCCAGCAGTAGGCTGTGACTCTACCTGAATAGTGGCTCTCTATAGAGCTCAATAGTCATGTGTAGATCATCTGAAAGAAGACTCTGCCCAAGCCTGTCTATACTGCTCATGAGGGACGAAACCATGGAAAGACTGCAGGCAAGCTGTCATCATAAGGCATCCTGCTTTACCCTTTCGTGCCCCTGGTGTTTCTTCAGGAAGGAGATCCAATTGATTTCCTTCAGGAGCTCAGACTATAGGATGTCAGGGAGAAGGAAAGTGGAGTTTAGACAGGAGCACCAAGATCTATAACCACTGCCTGTGGATTCAAGATATCAATTGTAGATTGACTAAAGAAAGGGTTTTCATAATGAGCCAAATGAGAAGTGACAGCATCATTTTCAGAAAAACAGGCAAGTGAAACCTTTCTAAGGGACAGAGGTGTTCTTCAGCCTGGAAATAGTTGGATATGTATGGATCAGCTGAGATTGCCCAGAGTCTGGGTATTAGGACATCCTCTCTTGTCATCCACAGATCATCATTGGACTAACAGTTTCAGCTTTCATCTACACCAGGTCTTTATTGGTAAAAAACTTTCCAGTCTGGTTTTTTTTCCCATTATTTTCAAACTCTATGGCAGTCATGTGTTTATGTTAATTTTATGATTGAAATGTAGGGGTGGAGTCTAGCCTGTTAATTTGGAGATAGCCACTGAGTAGCCAATGACGCCTCTATGTGGGCATGGCTTTCTCCTGAGACTTCTGGGAAATCTCGTGATATTTCCCTCGTGAAGATGAGAAGCTATCTTCCCCAGTTGTTGGGAGTTAGTCTCAGAGATGATTAATCATGGACAAGACAAGATGCAGCCTCTGAGAAGTTGGAGGAGCCGGCGGAGAGACCACACGGCTTTGCCCTGATGAAGGCAGACCTCTGAATCTGGAGTGACCACATGGAGATCTCTGCCAGTGATGAGTTGCTTCTGCTGTTGACGGACCCTGAGCCCTGGAAGCGAGGAGCCATGGGGAGAACACCGCCAGTGCCGGGATTCTGCATCCACTGGCCTGTGACTTCATGAGTCGAAAGGAATCTGTATAGGCTGATTTCGGGCATATGGGTTAATATCGGACTTATGACTTTGAACTGGACTGGGCTGGGATGCCTTCTCAGTGTCACATTCCTTTTATATATAAACCCTTTCCTTATATAGATATGTGTGTCTATGAAATTTGTTCCTCTAGTCCACCCGGACTGATACAAACTCCCTTTCTGATCTTGACCTAAGGTTAAGGAAGGGCAGGTATAAGCAGAGGACAAGGCTCAAAGGCACTCCTTTTTTGGCAGGCACGGTTTTGTCTCCTCCTCATTTCTGCATCTGGCAGCTGCAGTGTTACTTCATCCCTATAACTGCACTTTTCTTTCATCTTCTGCAAGGTGTACCTATAAAATTCCCAAAGCACATATGTATTATATAGTTGATTTCCAATGCATGGCAACCCCATGCATTACAGCGCGGACCTGCAGCATAATTTTCTTTGCTGTCATCTTTAGGGAAACAGGTGACCAGAAATTCTTCTGCAGTATCTCTGGGTTGGTTAGAACCTTCATTTAGTTTGTTTATTCACAATTCACTCGTTTCATCCTTTCTACCTCATCCAAACCCAGTATAGCCATGAAGGCGAATCCAACTTATCAAGACCAACTGTAGGGTTTCTGAGACTTTACAGGAAATGAAAGCCTCATTTTTCATCCCCCAGTGGCCAGTGGATTTGGACTACCACGATTACAATTAGCAGCCCCACACTTACCTGCCATCTCTACCAGGACTCCCTAATCAATCCATAAGTCACCGCTGCTGTGTCAATTGGATTCTCCATGGTTCCTATGAGTCCAAGTTAACTCAATGGAAAAGAATTAAGGCTGCCCAAGTGGAGGCAAGAAATTCTACTCACTTCAACTGTCCTGCCATTTGCTGCCAGTGAAAACTGGTGAATCAGGGTGGCACAAATATTAATAACATGGAAAAATATTAGTCTCTAGGTTTTTCTTGTAAACCCCTCCACACATGCATGGACACTTGAGGATAAACAAAATTAAAATGTTATTTTGAAAGGATATCATATTGGCTCTACTAGAAAATCAAAATTTCCATCTATTTTATAAACACATTTGGATTTGGAACTAAATTTGGTGTTGGTGATGATTGATATTGCCTTGTATCATTCAGAGCAGGCAGGGCCTTCTCTTTGCAAATGGGTCTTTTCCTCTGAGGGATGAAATCAAGACATCACCTGCCATTTTCCTTCTCTGTTCTTTGATTTCAGTATTGTGCTTGTGATTCAAAGGCAGTTCCATCTCGATCTTTGCCTGCTGAGTCATAGCATGGACCACTCAGATCTGGGTGATGCCCATGCAATTCCCAGGGAGGAACTCAAGCCCCCTCCCAACCCAAACAGCACAATCTATCCATGGCTAGAGAGACATGTATGGGGGTGAGTACAACCCTCCATTGACTCAAAAGAGCTATCACCTCACCTTGACCAGTGGTGGGGTCAGAGCAGAAGGAGCATAAGCATAAGGAACTATATCCTGGTCTTCAAAAACCAACCAGGCTATTTTCAGCCCTGATGGAGCCTGTGGCAGAGTAAACTGATTCATGGCCATATTCACAAGTTTCAGAAGACACTTAGCACTATTGTTAGGTTAGGTAAAGACTAAGTGGCTCCTGAAGCTGTGATTGGTACCCTTAACCCACTGAAATAAAAGAACCACAGGACTTCTTGGGTATATTAGGGTATTGTCAGCCCTTTGTTCCCTCTTTTTGGCCAAATATCATATTGTACTAGCTAATAAGAAAGTAATGATATAGGATTGGTCCTTGAAGAGAAGTCAGGTCCTTCTGATGACCTCTGAAAAATACTGTTAAACTTCAAAAAGATAAAATCTACAGTCCAGGATCTCCAAAGACAGAACACAATTTTTGTCAACAATGCATGTTTAACAACATGCAGGACTGTTCTTTTTTCATTAGGAGTCTAAACAAATAGTATTCAAGTTTCCTCCAAGGACAGACTATCCTTCCCTAGTTTACCCACAAATAGAAGTGAAATCACCTTCTTAGAGAGAGAGAGATACCCACCCCCCTTGGATCATGACTTTCCATGACCCATCCTATGAATATCTATAAAATTAGAGTGACCGTGGGACACTGCTATTTTACAGGACTTATTTGGTCTTTCCTCACTCTCTCCTCAATGAAAACATGATTCCAGCTGAGGAAAGGCCCCCTCTAAGAAAATGCTTTTTAAGATGTACAATAAAGAAAGTGCTCAATCAATTATAAGCATTGGACGAGACACATGGTAACATCGTTTGGGAGATGAGGTTAAATGATCACTTGATCTGCCCTGAACTGAAAATAGCTAATCTTGTTTTCTTATTTGAAGTCTGTTACTTTAAGTAGACTGAACTATTTAGGAAAGCACAGTGCCAGGGAAAAATGGTGTGCTGATCTTTCCAGAACATCATCCAAATCCAAGATTGCTTTGTGATACCAACTGTTGTTGTTATAGTCTGATTTTAAGACCCAAAGTATAACTCAATAAAGTCCATCTAAGGGCAAATGATTCACACATTGGTTTTCCCAAGTTCCACAAAAGCCAGAGACAGAACAGAAATAACATTAGGCCAAGGATTTCAAAATAACATATGAAGTTATGTATGATACGTGTGAGGAGGCATTTGTTTGTATGTAAACAACACCACCAGGAGCTGACATTCTGTGACCCCTCGGATTGTTTATGAATAAGAACACGAATATGGACACTGAAAGCATTCATCTATTAGTGTAAAAAAACTCTCTTTGGAACTTATCAGCAAATGCTACTGTTACTCTATTTTGTATCCCACAGCGGAAATCTCGATTGCTTCTTGAATTATTACTTTTATATAAGTTGTTAAAATATTTTAAATAGACACTTTAGATTTGGGAATCATGGTATTTTAAGTTCATATATTAAACAGATTGAGAGAAATGAGAAAAACCATCCTTAAAATGATATTAAGAGGGACACGCTCCTCCAGATTGAGCCCAGCTATGCCTACGGTGGGTCACCGTGCCCTCCTGCGCCTTTGTACTGAGCTCCTGAGATGATGCTCCCTGGCAGAAGATCTCGCACAAATACCCAGCTGTGGCCCCTCACCCCCAGGCCCAGCCCCACCCCACCGCTGCCAACATCTTGGCCCCCGCCTCCCACCCAGCCACTTGCTACCCTTCCCTCCTGGATTGCTGCCGCTTGTTCCATTGTGTTCCATGTTCTTTTGTGTTCCACTCTGACGGACTATGTCAACTCTCTGCTGGGGACGCACTGACCACAAAAGTGGTCCTATTCATTGGGGGGTGGGGAGGTGGGGAGGAAGAGGAGAAATAATTCCCTATTGCTAATGAGGATCAGCCATTTCCTATTAACACTAAGGAAGTGAAACGTGTCTCTTCTCTCCAAACTGTTTTTAAGCGGCCATTCCTCCAGTGCTGACTTTGATGATACTGAGGACAAATCAGCTCTGCGAAGGGGTCTGCTTGCTGGAAGCTACCGCTGTAACCGTTTTCCCTTTCACTGGAGTGGTGCGCGTGGCGCTGCTCCCGAGCACGTGATAATGTGCCTCAGAGCGCCATCTTTCCCCTGGGATTCGGACGAAGATCCCAGCTTTGTTGGAGCAACTCACGATCCCGGTGGACTATCTGTGCTGGGCGTAGTTTTAGAGATTGCTGAACACAATTCCCAATGTCAAAAGAATACTCATATTCTGGTTTTCATTAAAGAAAAGGGAAACAGACTCGAGCCACACACTTTGATCTACGACCTCTGCTTCCTCCAACCTGGGACTCTTTCCTCCTGGTCCCTTCTCTCCTTGACAGTTTCACCTGGATCATTGAAGACCATCGGATGGATATCAGCTCTGCACAGCTGGCCACCTTTTGCAGCCCCCTGTGTACAGGCTAAGAATGAGGCAACTGTGGTTTTGTTCAGCAACTATCTGAAGGGCTACAAAATGAGACCCACCTGCCACCGAAAGCTGTCACCCCAAATCAAAGTTCCCCACATATGACTGTGAGAGTGACATGAAAAAGGCACAGCAAAACACTCCGTTATCTGTAGAGTCCTCCTTAGTGAGGTAATGTGTGACTGTCAGCTTTGAATCTCACACACACACACACACACACACACACACACAAACCAGATCACTTTTCCAGCAGTAAAAAGGGTGTAGAATGAGTCCAAACTGATGACATATTGCTACTCCCTCCAAACAGGGCTGATACTATCAACCCCAGCAGGCATTAAAAAGTTTACCTTGCTAGGGAGAATGAATCAGCTGTCAATGATATTTGGTTAAAAACTTCAATTATTTTCAGAATTTTGGAATTGTGATACCTTTCCCTAAACAAATGATTCTATTTAATACTGTTCCAATTCATAAAAATGGTAACTCATATTTCCTCTTAAAGTGACTTTTTGTTATGATTATTATGTTGCTGATTCTAATTGAAGAATACCTTTGATAAAGAGAACAATATGATGAGGGGAAATACAGCTACTGAAAGATCTACTTCACAATTCAAAGATAACCCATACAGTGTATGGTGAGGTAGAAGTATTTGTACTTTATTAAATTATGCCACATATGAACCCTCTTTGTAATGTTAATGGCTAACAATCAACAAGATTTGATACCTGTGAACTCAAGGAATTAACGTGGTTTTCAAGCAATTCTCAGCAATGGGGAGCTTCCTAGTTTTCTTACCTGTGTCTGGGATCCATACTGGATCATGATGCAGTCAGTGTAAATAGATAGCCAGGAACCTTTCAAATCGTAACTGTGTCAAAGTTCATGAGCTTTTTCACACAACTCTTCCTACCAGCTTAAGTAGTTTTAAAGGTGGTTCTTGCAATTCATTTTAACCTATTGTTCAAAACAACAAGAAATGCCCAACTCTGGGTGGTCATGACAGTACAGAAGAGAGTAGAACGGCCCCTTTGAGATTTCAGAACTTTAAATCTTAGGGAGCAGATAACCTCATCTTTCTCTCATGGAGAAACTTGTGAGTTTGAACTGCTGACCCATTGCATAACCAATTACACCGTGAAGGGTCTTGGTTGTTGTCAGGTGCTATTGTCCCTCACTCCCATTCACGGCTGTTCTATGTACCACAGTGCCAAATACTGCCTAGTCCTGCACCATCTCCATCATCGTTTCACTGTCTTATACATAAGTTCTTGGTTTGAGTTAAGGACAAAGGGGAGGGGATTCTTTTGCCTTTATTGTTTTAAAAAAATTGGAGCCGTAGTATGCATTCATTTGATCTCCTGTCAAGCTCATTTAAGACTTGAACATGTGCTGTATCCCGCTCACCCACTGAAACAAATGTATCTGAGTTTCCTTGATTTTGATGATTTATTTCAGACTATTCTTTTCCTCTAGTTCAGAGGTTCTCAGCCTTCCTAATGCCACAGCCTTTTAATTCAGTTCTTCATGTTGGAGTGACCCCCCCAATCATAAAATTATTTTCAATGCTACCTCACAGCTTTAATTTTGCTACTGTTAAGAATTGAGTGACCTCTGTGGAAGGGTCGTTCGACCCCTCAAGGGGCCATGACCCACAGGTTGAGAACTGCTGCTCTAAAGGGACCTTTTAATAACTGAAATGACTCAGGAACATTTTGTTTGATACAATAGTTGAGTATCATTAAATTGTGTCATAAGGACGTATATTGGTGCATAATGTAAGTTCTTGTAGAGTGAAGTGTTATTGTGGTCATTTTAGTTTGACCCTTATGATGTCTAATATGAGGCCTTGCAGAAAATTGATATTTAGTCAATGTTTAATGAGTCAAATATTTCTGTTTAGTTTTATTTGGTACCACTGATAATTTTTGTTTGAGATCAAATATATATATATACATATAGATCTCACTGCCACATATATGTATACATATATGTGTATATATATATATATATATATATATATACACACCTCACTGCCATCAACTCACTGTTGACTCACAGCAATCTTACAGGGCAGAGTAGAACTGCCCTTGTTAGGTTCCAGGACTTCAACTGTCTACAGGAGTAGAGAGCCCCATGTTTCTCCTGAAATACACTATAAGTATATACAAAGTAAACTAGATGCTATCATCTTTTAAATATTGTGTCTTTCTAAAGGAATATCTATTAAGTCTAATTTGCGTAATTGGAAGCTCTAGTGGTTTTTAACAAATTGCTAGTGTTGAAAAAATGGTTTTCTTTAGTTTGGAAAGACCCTTGGTTAAGTGTCCTAGTAAGGAAAAGAACTTTGTTTCCCCTGAATGTAAGTTGATATATCTGGAAGGGTGTGTAGGTTAGAGTTTGAATTGTCATGTGTGTGACTCACCATTCTGTAATCTATGGTTTTTGCTATCATGTGGGATCTGTTGTCTGCTACTCATTGCATGTTAGAGGACTAAAAAGTCTACACTGACATGATTTCCTTGAAGATTGTTTGCTAATTGATATATCTTAGAGACAAAAAGTCTAAGATCTTAAACACTGAAAGCAAGAAAAGTACTTTCTTATGTACAGAAAATACTCTTAAAATTCCCACAATAATTCTACATACAGCATTTATAAAAACATTTCATCCATTTAGTGGATAGTTTCTGTTCTTGACAATTTCTGGATTGATTGTAATCCACAAACCCCATGACCTTCAAATTCTAGAAATCTTGATTCAGGCTGACTTACTCCAACCAGCTCAGGATATTAGTCCTTTCTTATAAATCCAAGATAGTCCAATTTTTGTTTGGAAATGTTTGGTTAAATGTGATGTGTTAACAGGTCAGCAAAACAAAAACTTCTCTGCTGATGGCAAACCTGATAAGACTATGGTTATATTGTTAGTCTGGGTAGACTAGAGAAACAAATCCATAAACACACATATGTGTATGAGAGAGTTTTATATAAAGAGTAATTGTACATTAAGAAAATATTCCAACCCAGTCCAGATCAAGTCCATAAGTCTGATATTAACCCATACGTCCAACAGCAATCTGCAAACTCTTCAGACTTTTAAAACACATGCAATAATGCTGAATGTAGGCCACAGGTTGTCAATATAAAATCTCCAAAGACGTAAACCAAAAGAGAGAGTGTCTCTGCCTCTGAGAAAGAATCACCACCTTTCCCAGAATTCTCAGAAGGCCATGCCCACACAGAGGTTTCATTGGCTATCTCCAGATTGACAGGCTAGACTTCACCGCTACCCTCTAAATTCTCAAATTGATACCAGATCAGGTGACTGCCACAGTTATTACCTATTTATGTAAAATAGATATACAATCACTCTATGCGCATGTGAGGATAGAATTTTGATTGGAAAGTTTCCAAGCGAATGCAAAGCTAAACAAGCTTAACTAAAAGTCAGTAGGAATGTCAGATGAAAAGCCAATATATCAAAATACAATGCTTGAAAGTCTCAGCTACAACATCATACCTAAGTTATCTGACCTTGGTCATGGTCTTTTAATTGCGTTTCTAAGAAGTATTTGGAGTGATCTTTTTTCAACTTCACTTCTACTGCCCAAATGTACTAAATATTATAATTAAAATTTATTTGAGCTGATCATCATTATAAATTAGCCATGATATAGGACTCTAGGTTTATTTAACCTCTTTATTAGAGTAGAAAACCATGTCTTCCTCATTGTGAGATTCAATGGGTAATGTTTCCCCACAAATTCCTTAAAGAACAACCTTAGAAATCCTTATGAAGTACATTGTTGTGATGGGAGGAGGGGGATGTATGAAATCCTCTGCACTGAAATTTTCCAGTTTTTTAAAAGAACTTTTTCTTTCTTTATTTTTTAACTTTTTCTTAAGACTTTGTGATTATCCCATATTCTGTGAGAAAAATCTATAAAAATTAATCCTTTGGCACCCAACCCCCATCTCAAACTATCAGTAGTTTCCCTTTAGTGAATGTAACTGTCCCAGAAAATCCTGATTGAAGTTATTGTTTAAATTGGACCTTTCTCTGTTGGTTGTCTTGGTAAAATCCAATCCCTAATTACTCATTGTATATGAGTTTATTATAAAAGAGAGACTTAGAGATTGTTTACATGATGACAGATTTCAGATTTCAGATCTTCAGTGGAATGGGCAGCTTCACATGATGCCATTTCAATAGTGGCTTACATACTTCCACATACTTCCCAAGGTACCGGTCCCTAAAAAGAAAGATTACATTTGGAAGAGTGGAAATCCAGTTAAAAAAAATGAAGATCCTTAGACTAGAGTTTAAACTCTGAGCAACCTATTGCAGAAGACCATGGATGGCAATGAAAACTGAAATGGACTGGGCTGGGATGTTTTCTCTGTATACAGTTCCCATTTTCCCTTAAAAGACTGACAAAAAGATTAACTATGAGTGAGGTGATGTTCATGCAATGATTTTGGCACTCACTTGGCCAAAAACTTGCCGAGACCCAGATGTCCATTCAAACTTGAAGTTGTCAAATCAAGTGAAATATCCACCTCCATAGTCATTCGTTCAGTGCTAAGTCTATACTCTCCTTCCTGTATTCTCTGGATGCCAATCAAACTGTTGTCACTCATCAAGACTGATAGTCTTCCCATGCCTGATTCCTTTTTGAGGTCAACCTGACCTTCCTTGAAATATTTGATCCATTTGATAACTTCATGGTTTTTTTTTTCATTGTGTTTTTGGTGAAAGTTTACAAAGCAAAGTGTTTATTGAACAATTTCCATACATGTTAATATTTTACAGTCTTTTTTTGTAAAAATTCCCCAAAATATACTTTAAATACAATTTTTTAGAAGAGGTATTTTTACCTCCTTTCTGGGGCACAGCCAACAGGAAAGTGAGTGAAGGGACACACTGGACAGTGTACGATATGAAATAGCAACTTGTAAATTGTTAAAGGTTCATGGGGGGAGGGAGGAAGGGAAATATGGGGAGGTGGAACTGGGGGTCTAAGTGGAGGAAGGATGCCTTGAGAGTGATGATGGAAGCAAGTGTGCAAATGAGAACTGCATATAATTGGTGTATGTATGGATCATGAGGGGAGGTGTATGAGGACCCAATAAAATGATTCATATTTTTAAAAAAAGGGGAGGAGGGGAAAGGGGAGTTTTTTTTTAAAGAGGAGTTTATACCAAAGGCTCAAGTAGAAAATGTTTGGAAATGAATGTGGCAACATGTGTGCAAATGTGCTTGATACAGATGATGTACTGAATGTTATAATAGCTGTAAAAGCCCCCAATAAAATTATTTTTTTTTAAAAGAAGAGATTTTTTTTCTGCTGAACTTTCTAGGTGTCCACTTTCCTTTTGATTTTGAGTGGCCTAATTCCTTTTATCTTGGAAAATTTTGCATGCTTTGAAGGAAGCATAGTTTATATATTTTTGCATAGTTTATATTTTACCAAAAATCATACTGTTTTCTGAAAGAGGGTGTTCAAATACCTTCACTCACTATCACCATTTTTATCTTTTCTCTTCCCTGGGTGTGCTAGAGGACAGACCTGAATGACTAAAATTGTTCGAATTTTTATGGTGGATATGCATTCCATTTGTAATCAGCAAAAGTAATAACTGTATTTTGATTTTTAAAAATTCAAATAGTGGTCATCTTTAAATGTACTATAAAAATAAGCTGTGACCTTTCTCCCCCCCCCCCCATAGTCTCATAATGGAGAACTATGAGAACTCTTTCCCCTATTTCCTCTCAAAGCGCCAGCTAAGTTTTGTGTCTTGATATTGGAGGAGAGACAGAGCAGTGCTGTGCTGCCCAGGATAGTATGCACAAGCTAGGTTAGGAGAGGAGAAAGTACTGTGGTGTTTTACGAAGGAACCCATTGGTTTGTGAATAAGTAAAAGGCCCCAATACAAACAGCAGTTAGGGGTGTTTTAATGCAGCAAAAAAAAAAAACTGCTTAGAATGAAGATGAAAGCTCTATTTCCACAAAGTATCCTTAGAGATGCTAGAACTTCTGATGATAATGGATCAGGAGCCACAGAGCTACTTGAAAGGTGTCGCTGGGCCAAAAGCTGGGGATGAGGCATGATCTGAGCAACAGAATGGCTGGCACTCCAATAGAGAACTTTTGCTTGAGAAAGAGCATCTGACAATAGCAAGAGTGGACTAAGAACCAGAGGCATTTCCTCGTGCTTTCTGTGCATCACAAGTATCTTTCTGTCAATCTCTCTCTCTCTCACACACACACACACAAAACAACAACTGAGGAGGAATCATATACCCACATAAAAAATAAATTTAATTTCTTGCCAATGAGGCATTCAAAAATACAAAGATAGTTTTCATTTGGAAAATAAATAAAATGACAGTTTATGCACCCAAGTGCTGTGGAGTTTAATATCAGTCTCTAGTCATACTCTTAACTAAATAGACATGACAGAAAAAACATGGGAGAAATAATCTCTAAAGTTCACCCATATAAGATTTGAAGCTTGAAGCAGTTTCTCATTCCTGGTCTTCTTTGTCTTGGAACGTCTAGCTGTAATCCTCATACGCTTAATGAAAGCAAGGCGTTTTCTATCCCCAATCCACTGTTGTCTACAGCACCTGAGTCCACACTCTAGTGTGTTATTGTCCACCGTCTGCTATGATCAAATCTGAAGTGCGTATTGTAGTTTATTCCCAGCAAGAATGTGAGAAGACAACATATTAAACGATACCACCCAACATAATATTAACAGCCCAAGCCAGCATATTAGAATTTCAACAGAGTAAAAACCACCTTTTCTTCAGCAAATACATTTTAAAAGGAGGAGAAGAAAAGGCAAAGGAGGAAGTGGGAGAACCTGAGGCTTAAAAAAACATCAGCTTAAAGACACAGAATAATTAAATAAAATGTATGGACCTTATTTGGGTCCCAAATGAAACAAACCATCCATGGTAAGCTATTTTGAGGCGGTCGTTAAGTTTGATGTCAACTTGAATTTGTATGAAACGTAGGGGTAGAACACAACCTGCCAATCAGGTGATGGCCTGATGAGTCCCCTGGGGGGTGTGGTCTTTTTACAAGTATGCCACTGGGCACCCATACCCTCTTTCTCTTGCCCTTTGACCTCATCTTTGCTGGACTGTGCCTCCAGAGGTGGCATCAGATAGGCTTCCCAACCTTGAGAACTGTCAGTACCCTAACATCTTTCCAATGACCTTGAACCCACATAAGTTCACATAGAATGTCTTGTTAAACAAACCTCGAGAAGTAATAAAGTTTAGCACGAAATTGATGTTCAAAACTTTAAGATTATAGTTAAAAAAAAAAACCCTGCAATTGTTTGCCATGCTTCATTCTCCCCTTTCTGTGCCTGTGAAGCACAATCCTGTTCTTCCTTGCACCAAGAAATACTGCGTTCTCTGTTTCTGCAACTAGGACACATTCTGCAGCTTCATGTCTTGATATCCATGCATCTTTGTATTTTGTGAAATGTTTTCTTTTTGTATCATCCAATAGAATGCTTCATTTTAATTTCAGTTTTTGTTAGGTGTCCTAAAGTCAGTTCAACTCATAGTGATGGCAGACAACAGAACACAACTGCAGAACAAAACACAATCGTGCTTGGCCTGCACCATCCTCAAAGTTGTTCTGTTTCAGTCCATTGCTGCAGCTACTTCTCTCACCGGTTCATGAGAGAAGTCTTCCTCTTTTTTTGCTCTTCTTTTACTTTACCACGCACGATGGCCTTTTCCAAGGAAAAGTATATGAGACTAAGTCTTAAAATATTTGCTTCTAAGGAACATTCTGGCTATACTTTCTCCAAGATAAATTTGTTTGTTCTCCTGGCAGTTCATGGAATTTGAATATTTTTTTCACTAACACTGTAATTCAAAATTAATTTCTAGCAGACTGTAATTGATAAATGTATTTTCCCACAATAGTTCCTTGATGGTTTTCTTTAAAGGCTGACTCATCTGACTTACACAATTTGAAGTTGACTTCTGTCTCATGTAGCCCTGGACTGAGATAAGGCCCATGATCACTATAAGACCATGTTCCTTCTTTCTATCGTGCCAGCATCTTCCGCACAATGCTCCCTCTTCCAGATTCATATTGGGTATTAGAGCTGTAGCCATGAATGGCACCCACATGCTAGCCAATAGGGAAAAGTAAAAGAGGAATAGTATATATCTCCCTTTTTAAGAGAGTAACCAGCTAAGTATATTTGGTAGAGTCAAAAAAGAAATTAATATCATCCATTTTGTTTTGATTGGGGGGTTTTCTCACCCATGAAAATAAGCCTTTAAATAAATATCTGACTAAACTTAATCAATCAGCAGAATTTCTTTCACCTGAAGTCACAACTTTTTTTTTCCTGTATGAAGCCAGGCTTATTAAATTTGAATCCCACAATATATGGTGGGAGGGATGAGCAGAGACTCTTTTGTAAATTGCATTTAAGATATGTGAATTTCACCACATTTACTTATGCGTCTGTTTTGTCTTCAGTGATCTTGTTGCGAAGGTGAGTATCAAAGAGTGCCACGTTATTAGAGCAAAGTTTTCTTGTGTTAAGGGTGGCCTTAAATAAAGGTCCAAGATTCATTTGCTATCTTAATATTTAGCACAAAAATATATGCATTGGTCTCTATCACTTTCATTTTAAATTAATATATTTACAACTACACATGTCCATAGATATACCTCTATAACTTTTGCCTCTTATTTCTTTCCTCAATCTCCTTTTACCTTATTCCTATCCCACTATCATGCTTACCCTCCATTCATGCTCATTCATTCCTCTCTGATATATTGCACTCGATCAAACTCCTCCTCATCATCAATTTTACATCTCTAGTTCCCGTAAGCAAATGTGGTGAAGAAAGCGGATGGTGCCTGGATATCAAAAGAGATAGTGTCTTGGGTCTTAATGGCTGCAAGCTAAACAAGCAGTCATCTGCAGGGAAGAAAATAAACCCACATGGAAGACGAACACCAGCCTGTGTGATCATGAGGTATTGATGTAATGCGATATAGTTCCAGCACTGTTATGTTGATGTAAATGAGGGGGTTTGGAGTGGAGAACCAAAACCCATTGGATTTGGATATGCCTCCATAGAATGGCTATAAGGAAGGGACGATTCAACCAAGGTGCAGTACAGCACTGAGGAGACACAGATCATTTCTCTTGTTCCTGTATGCATCCTACCCTCCAATATCTTGACTCCAGTTCTACCTTATAAGTGCAGCTATACAAGAGAACACACTTTGGTAGAGATAAAAATTCTCGACACATGGAATTCAAGACAAACAGACTCCTCAGGAATAGTAGTGGGAATAGCAATATCATGAGGGTAGGGGATGGTCAGGGAAGGGGAAGGGGAAGAATGGGGGAACCCATCACATGTTTGGATATATATCCCCCATCCTCGAAGGAGACAAATCACAGAGATGTAGATGAAGGGGGACAATGGACAGTGTAAGATATAAAATAATGATAATATATAATTGATCAAGGATTCACGAGGGGGGAGGGGGGAAAAGAAGCTTATACCAAGGGCTCAAGTAGAAAGAAAATGTTTTGGAAATGATTATGGCAACAGACGTGCAAATATGCATGGTGCAATTGATGTATGGAATGTTAGAAGAGCTGTATGAGACCCCAATAAAATGATTTTTAAAACCCAGAACTATACTGGAGGTGAAATAGACTTTTTAAAAAATAATTTTGGATAATAAAAACTAGTATATAATTGTTTTAACAAAAGATATGTGAACTATTTAATATACCCAAGATAAGATGCCCACTGGTCTTAATAAAAGAGAGGGCAGGATTCAGCTACTCATGTTAACATTAGCCAGTGATTCACCTTCTATGGTCTTCCCTCCTCTTCTCTTTGAAAGCCTTATTATACCTAGTTTCTCCTGAGCCATTTAATTTTTCTGGAATTAAAATGGACATCTTGTATGTATTTAGAATAGCTACTTAGAAAAATCCCTATGTTCAAATTTCAGTGAAGTTTTATTATCTTTTTTAAAGTTCGAAGAATGTATCACTAATTTCAACAGAGCCTAGAGGCTCGATATGCTGGCTTCCTCTTCCAGGGTGGGAGGTTTCTCACATTTCCACCTTATGGCTAATATTTTCTGTAGCAATAAAATCCAATTGGAATCCCCCCCCAATAGTCTTTGCCAGTGTGCTAGTAAAAACACACTCTGGCATTCAAATAAAGTGACTTCTGCTATGGAAAATGGCAAGACTTAGCCCATAAAATTGATTCAAAACTGGTAAAGAACGCTTGCAGAACCTTAGCAACATTAAAAATGGACATGGAATTTTAATACAGATGTTAATAAGGATATGTCAGTGGTAGTATCTTGAGACAAAAATAAAACAGACCTAATATTTGTATGTATACTTCTGGTGAGTCTTTTCTACTGGATTCTAATCACCTTTCATTTTCTTGTTTCTAGAAAAGGCTTACTCAACACTGAAGCTCATTTTGTAATAAGATCTTTCCAAAGGTTTCTGGTTCAATGACACTCAATAAATTTTTTAAAATGGTAAAACTGAAAGCAGCATTCAAATGAAAGTCCCTGGACAATATTGTGTCTCATCAGCATTAGTATTTGTACTCAAGGAAGATCAGTTTCATAAAGCATCGACAGATCTGGGGACAGCCTACTTCAAACACTCTGTAGGGAATTTCTAAGAGCTTACTCCCCAGTCAAAAAAACCAAAATTTCCAAAAGCAACCTAATAGCTAGTTTATTGTGGATAATCTTGTCCTTGACCCAGAAGCGTCTCTCCAATATCAACAAATAGATGATAGGTAGACTGCAAAGAATAATAGAGAATGAAATACAACACATTCCAATTCCTTATGGTAATACACACCTCACAATTCTCAGCAAAGATGTGCTAGCCACCTGTTGAGAGTTTTTATCTAAATATCTGAAGAGTACTACAAGTACACTTAAAAGGAACGGAATATTATTCCAGTTTGTGGAGAATTCATATGGCATGTTGTACTTTTTAGGGATAAATCTAATAAAATATAGTTGTTTCCTTGAAAATACAAATTTGTAGACTTCTAAAACTCATTATTAAGTCCATCTTAATACTTCAACCTCTAATGTGATTCTACTTATAATGACATACATTTGATATTGAGGAAAAGGGGAAATGGGACTTCAAAGCAACTTGTTCAGGCAAACAGTTGACTTAAAAACTATGTGATAGCTTTAATCCGGTGTGAAAATCCCGCCCCCCCCCCACCATTTTCTCCTATACTTATGTTGTGAATAACCACCCCAAGCAAGTCCTTTTAATTACCCTAAAGAATAAGCAAAATGATACTACCAAACATTGGATAATTTATTTATTCAGTGTTTAATAAGTGCCTACTGAGATGTAGATAATTAGTATGGTCATTCTAGCCACAATCCCTTTTGAGATATATTGTAAATTCTAGCCTCTGTGCCTTTGATTATAATCCTATTTTGGAGGGAGTTCCTTGTTACAGGATTAAGGGAGGGCTGGCTGTATTGTCAGTCTCCACCTTACCAGAGGGTGTGAACCAAGTTGCTACCCTGTGTTTATTTTGAGGTATGACCTGCTGAACGTCAAAAACCACACTTTCATATGAGAGAGCTATCGCAGAAGCAGAAACAAAGAGAAATCCCAGGACCATCAAGAAGAACCATCTCTGAACTGAAAGACTGAGGCCAGAAGCACTGCAGGCTATGGCATGGAGACTGTCAGACTGAGCAGAGGAGTCAGACCAAGATCAGAGGCTGGCGCAAGGAGACCAATGTGCAGAACAAAGGGACAGCACCAAGATAATCATATTGTGTGGCAGAGCAGCAACCTGCCTCCCTGGTCATGGAGTCTGAGAGATGGAAGATGAGAGACAGATTTGGCTATTAACTGAGCAAAGGTGTTGCTATATATCAATAACTATCTTACTGTTGACTGATCCTCACTTGTGGTCACCTGTTAACTTTCCTAAAAAACCTCCTTAATTGTGAGTACGGCTTGTGAGTTCTGTGTGGCCATTGCAATAGATTATCAAAACCAACAGAAAAGTAGCATGCTGTGGGAGAAATGGATGGTGGTGAAGGATGGGGGATGGAGTCATGTCTCATGGCAATAGTCCTGTCTCATGGCGAGGAGTTGGAGTCAATGTCTCCTCGTGTAGCCAGCAGTTGTCAAAGATAGCCCTTGTCTTTTACCCACCTACTGTGTGCCAGCCTTGAGGTAGGGATGCAGGGATCTGGAAATACAGAAAGTAGAAATCTTCCATTCTTAGGACTGAAGTTCTAGGGAGGAGAGATTGACAAGTAAATACTCAGAACTGTTAGGATGATGGTCAATGTGAGCCCATAATCGAAAACATAATCTCACATAATCCAAAAACTTCTTACAGAAACTGAGAAAAGGGAAAGAAAATAAGAGAAAAATATTTGAGACAGTTAAAATAGTATTAACACAAACAAGTCAAGGAAAGCATTTAAAAATAACCTGTAGGCATTGGCAAATATTTCAGTAGGGTTAGAATTTAGAGAGTGTGAGTGAAGGAAAAGAAATGACACCAATTTACATAAATTAGAGAAATATCTAGAAGAGTCTTTGTGTCCTGCTAAGGGTTTAGGATTTTGTCTTGAAGACTTGAGAAACATATCTCTAGAAACTCATGTATGTGTAAGGGAGAGTTTTCTATAAAGGGTATTTGTACATTAAGAAAGTATCCCAATCCAGTCCAGGTCAAGCCCATAGTCCAATACCAATCTCTAAGGTCCTCTTCAGACTCACAAAACACATGCAATGATGCTGAGTGCAGGACGATCACAGGCCAGTGGGGAGAAAGTCTTTGGGTCCAGTGGTGTTGTAAGCATTTCAGCGCTGGCAGAGTTCTCCATATGGTTCCTCCAGTTCCCAGGTTTGGATCAAGGTAAGTCCAAGTGACTTCTCCTCAGAGAGGTCTATCAGGAAGTGAGTAAAGACAGGTGTCTTCAGCCTAAAAGAAGAAATAAAAGGAGTTCCCACTACCTTCTCATGAGGATTCTAGGAACTTCCTCTCTCTTTCTGCCTTCATCTTCCTGTTGACAAGCCACAAGGAGATTTCCTGAGCCCTCTAAGAGCCTTTCTCTCTGTTTCACCTTCTTGTTGATGAGACACATTGAGCTGTACTGAGACCTGCAAGGGCCCTGGAGATGTTTCCACTACCACATGCAGTAAAACTACATTGTGTCCAGCTAGCATAAGGCATAGCAACTGGATCTTGAAGGCTTGTCTTCAAACAAGCAGCTATGCAAGTGATGCTTCAACTACATTCACATGGAAGAAACACACCAGCCTGTGAGAGCTAAGGATTGTAAATACAAATCCAAAGGAGGAAATTTTATCAAAGCTTAAATTGTGAACACTTTTTTGCAGAAGGCTCTGGATGGCAATGGAAGACCAAAATTCACTTTCATGATCATCATGTAGATTAAGCCCCCAATGAATATGCTCTGACTCTAGTTGAGGTCTATGAATAACCTTGCTATCACACAGAGAGCATTGTAAGATTGTGGCAGATGTAGTTAGGTTAAAATGTAGTATTTGATTACTTTTTTGACCTATTTTAAAGTTGTTTTGTCAATATTTTCTGATTTTTTTGATTGACATTTTTCTGTTTTGTCTAGTCATTGTTGTTGGTTTTGCTTGTTTGTTTCCTGTTTGTGTTTTGTATAATTTTCTGTGTATGAAATCCAAGATAGGTAGAGCTTTAGAGAGTAACTGGATTGATGATGTTTGCCTAGGATCACGGCAGAGGAAGATGGGGGATATGGGGACCTAACAACACTAATGAGAAGATGTTCTGTAATTGCTTATGGTGACATTTACACAAATCTTAATATGACTGAAAGATTAAGTTGTATGGTATATGAAGCATATACCAATAAAATAATTTTAAAAAAGATTTACAGTCTCAGATACCCAAAGTGACAGATTTCTCTGACCTACAGGGCCACTATAAGTCAAAATTTGCTTAATATCAGTGATTAGGGACTGAGCCCCGGTGGCGTAGTGGTTGTGCACGGGATTGCGGACCACTGGGACGGAGGTTCAATTCCAGCAATGGGGCTGGGCCTCCTACTCCCACCACCGGAGAGCAGTGATGACCCCCCCCAAATATATATATATATATATATATATATATATATATATATATATATCAGTGATTTAGTCAGTCATCAGTTATTAAAGGAAAAGAAAGCAAAATAAAAATTTCAGTCTTTGAAAATTGACTCAGTTCCAGGACATGCCTTCAATACTCAGTTCAGGCTTGTTCAAATCTGGAGATCAGCCTGAGGTGGAAGTGAGGGGTATTCTTGGGTAATTTTTTGGCACAGTCCTTGTTCTGTGCCTGCAGCTTCCTAAATTTTTGTTTGCATATTGGTGGTTTTGAATTCCTTATCTCCTAAAAGTAAATTGTCTTCTTAGTTTCTTTCTCCAGTCTTTGGGTGTTAATTGCATGCCCTGTTCAACCCACGTTGCAAATTATTGCTGAAGTGTTTGGGGAATACCTGTAGATTTTTCACCTTTTGTGGGCTCTGATGGGCAAGAGAGAGATGAGCATCTTGGATTAGTCCTCAAAGATCCTCCAGATAGGTTAGAAAAGGTACAGGTAGTGGTTTATAAGTACTACCTGCTCTGCTTACTCCAAAGCTGGGAATCATGATAGTACTTCGAAGAACACTTTAAAGCCAGAAAAGAGTTGGGATGTGGTCATGTTCCATCACAAACATGACAAAACTTTCATATCATTTAAAGTTGTCCTTTTCTTTGTATTTTCAAATTAGTTTGTTAATTTTTAACAGTTTCACCAATATACAGTTCACAGATCATATATTTCAACATTATTTACACTAACAATGAGGGTTGGAGATAGGGAAAACATTCAATAATGCTCATTCACAAAGGCTGAACTGGCCGTACATGTCAGAAAATGTCAAAGAGAATATGGAAATAGCACATATATGGTAGTCTTGAGTTGCCATTTATCGGGCAACTTCAAGGCATGAATTTTGAACCATGATCTAATGAACTCCTCATACACATCCTTAAGATAGTGGCTATCTGCTTCTTTTCATATGGGGCATTTCAACATTAGACACATGGAAATACTTCCGTTCCTTTAATCTTCTGCTCATGTGTTTAAGGTAAAGTTCACGTTGCTTAATGGCAGTTCTAAATTGGATCCTTCTAGTATGCTCTATGAACAATATACTACCCCTTCACTTGTCCTGTGTACAGCCGGACAAAACACCGCCCCGTTCTGTGGCGTCTTCACAATTGCTCTCACACCTGTGCCCATTGTTGGAGTCACTGTGCCAGTCCATCTTGTGGAGGGCCTTCCTCTTTCTCACTGCCCATCTACTTCTCCCTCGACTCGTCTCTCCTGACAACATGTCCAAAAGTACATGAAACAAAATCTCACTGCCCTTGCCTCCAAGGAGCATTCTGTTTTCTTTATACAATATTCAATTTTCACAGAACAGGATGATTTTCTGCTACTTCAGTATGCATGCCACTTTATTAATGTGCTGGTCTGTGCTAGCCCTGTGGTTTGTTGAAGTCCTTGATCCAACCTTGGGTCATGGGGCCTCCTTTGGTGAAGTCTTCCATCAGTTGCAGCTGACTGTATACAGCACAGAATTGCTTTCTGTACCCTTCCACAGCTGCAACAGAAAACCCAGAAGAAGATACTGTCTTTGTTGCCATTGCTATCGTCCTCAAACATAACCCTCAGGGTAGCAAGTGGCATTCAATTCACACACTCTCTCCATAGCTGTAGTCCTTCAGGCCAGTATTTGCTACACTTTGGCAGTATTAAAGACCTGGCCTATTGAAAGGGAACAATTCTGTATCCCTTCTCTCTTATGAGCCAGAACAGGTGGCCATAAAGTTTGGGCAAAATGGGAAATAAAGGGCCTTCAATACCCTAATGTACCCAGAAAGGCCTCTAGTTTGTTTATGTTAATGGGTTAAGGATGGGCTTTGACCTCATGAATCATAGCTTCATGGACCAACCACATAAAATTCAAGAATTTGACAAGTAATTCAGGTCCCTATGGTTTGACAAGTCCATTCTTGTGAGATCATTTATGCCACAACTTTTCCCCTTTCTAGATCATGTGCTGCTAGACCACAGGACACATTTGGGCTGTGCAATTGCTCCTGAAGCATGACAATGAAGGCTGAATGTTCATCATGCCACTGAAAGGACACACTGTTTTTGACCTTCAGGGAATATTGGAATGAGGATGAATGCAAAAGGTAAGTTTTGTGCCAAAGTATAAAATAATAGATTTCCAAAATTTCCCTTATATTCTCTAATAGGGAGACAGTGTTAGCCAAAGCCATGTGTAGGGAAGATAGCACGTTATTGGGCTCTTGATAATCTATGGTCATGTGCTTTAGTGACTTGTCTGACTTACCCATGTGCTGTTGAATGGATTATGGGGTGGTATGATGGTTTCAATCGTAGTAAGCCCGCCTATGGTGGTTTTGATTTCCTTCTGTTCCTGGGAAATGGTATTGCTTGATATTCACCATGTGGTGAGGTGAGGCAGTGGATGGGGGTCCTCTTTTTGCATCCCTGGACAATGGACTTAAACACTTGAACCTTCAGCTAAACTTTACCCCGTGTGATCATAAGAGTTGTGTTCCCAAGTAAATCCCTCACCAAAATGTACTCAAGGGTTGGAGAGATGTACGTGTTCTATTCTGGACATGAAGGGTCAGGTGGCCGATTTGCAAGGTGCCCTCATGCCTATCAGTAGTGTTAAGTGGCCCCTGAAACTTGTGGATATTGCCATTCATCAACGTTCACTCTGATTCTGCATCCACAAGAGCTAAAGTTGTCTGTTTGAGTGAATGGTTAATTATGCAATGGTTAATTATTCCTTGTTGTCTCCACTGTCTTGGGCTGGGGCACCCACCATTAATTGAGGGGGTTTGCAACTTCCACAAGAAAATGAAGGGCTATATCTCACTACCTATGCGTCACTCTAGGCACGGGCAGAGAATGCTGCTTTGGTTGGGAGGAAGCTTGAGATTCTCTTCCCTGGAAATTGCATGAGCTTGACCCAGATTTGATTGGTCCATGCTCTGAATCAGCAGGCAAAGATAAAAGTGCCATTGATCAAAGGTCATGAGCATAAGAACTTGATCCCCAAACAGATCCCCCTGATGTCCTGAGTGAGGTTCCGACTTCATTGCTCATATCAAAGGAAAGGACATACTTATAAACAGAATTTATTTCCTACTCTAAGCAATATTAATAGTCACTAGTATCATACTTAGTTCCAAATCTGAGTGCTTTTTGAAATAGTTCAAAACTTTGATTTTTTTCAATAGTGACAGTGTCATTTTATTTCTAGTTAACTATTTTTTTCATTCTACATCCTCAAGTATACAAGTGTGTGCAGAAGGCTTTTCAAGGAATGCCTAGAGTCTAATTTTTTCCAAGCTAATATGGAGGTCTCTCTGATTTATCAGTTTTCACTGACAGTGAAGTGCGCTGCAGTTGAAATGAGTGGGTTTTTTTTTTTTTTTTTTGCCGTATCTTAGGGAGCCCTTGCTCAACACCACTGAATTAGTTGTATGGTAGTGCTGTAGATGCTATGCTTCAAAATCACCTCCGTGGCAGTGACTTTTGACTTGACGCGGGAACAGTTGTCATGTAGATGAGTGGGCTGCTAATGGTAATGTCAGTGATTCAAACCCGCCAGCCCTTTCTGGGAGAAAGACGAGGCAGTCAGTGCCTATTGCATTTTACAATGTCAGAAACCATACACCTGGTGTGAGTGAGTGAGAGAAGATTAGATTTAATGGCAGTGGGAGTTTTCGTGTGGATCAGTGTGAGGTGGTTCCTGGATGGAACAAAGGATTTCTGTGTAAACAAACTAGAAGTTGATGGTTCAAGTCCACCCAGAAGTCCTGCAAACTTATCCTGGT
>PVJH01006387.1:23747-102849 GCA_004026705.1 Nesogale talazaci | reverse complement strand
GGGGGCCCCTACAACTCCCATCACAATCCCTAACAACCTCAGTTGTATTCAGGCCACTTTTACACACCCATTGCCATCATCACTCTCAAAACATTCTCCCTCCCTCCAGGCCCCCATTATCAGCTCCCTATATTACCCTTCCTTCCCCCCTTCCCCTTGAACCCTTGGTAATTTACAAATTATTTTTTCATCCTGTACACTGTCCAATGTATCCCAACACTCACTTCCCTGTTGTCTGTGCCCCAGAGAGGAGGCTACGTGCAGATCCCTGAAGTTGTTTCTCCCTTTCTATTTCTCCATCCCTCCACCCTCCTGGTATTACCACTCCCACCACTAGTCTAGATGGATCATCTATCCTAAGTTTCCCATGTTTCCAACTTCACTGTACATCTCCTGGTCTAGCCAGATCTATGTGGTAGAATTGGGGTCATGATAGTGGGTGGGAGGCAGCATGGGAACTAGAGGAAAGTTGCATATTTCATAGCTCCTACCCTGTATCTTAACTGACTCATCTCCTCCTTGTAACCCCTCTGTAAAAGGATGTCACCTCACCTATTGATGGGCTTTGGGTCCCCAATCTGTACTCCCCCTCATTAATAATAATATAATTTTAGCTCATTGATGCTTGACACCGAATCCCTTCACCACCTCATGATCACAGAGGCTGGTGTGCTTCTTCCATGTGGGCTTTATTGCTTCTGAGCTGAATGGCTGCTTGTTTACTCAAGCCTTTAAGTCCCCAGACGCTATATCTTTTGGTAGCTGGGCACCATCAGCTTTCTTCACCACATTTGCTTATGCACACATTTGTCCTCAGGGATCATATCAGGAAAGTGAGCATGCAAAGTTGTGCTTTTGAGTCCTTGAAGCCTAATATCTCATCCCTTTGACACCTCATGATTCCACATGCTAGTTTGCTTCTTCCATGTGGACTTTGTTGCTTCTGAGCTAGATGGCTGCTTGTTTACTTTCAAGCCTTTAAGTCCCCAGATGCTCCATCTTTTGATAGCCAGGCACCATCAGCTTCTTCACCACCTTTGCTTATGCACACATTTGTCTTCAGTGATCATGTCGGAAAGGTGAAGGCTCCCAGTTTTATTATTTTTTTTAAATCATTTTATCGGGGCTCGTACAACTCATCACAATTCATTGTGTCAAGCACATTTGTACATTTGTTGCCCTCGTCATTCTCAAAGCATTTGCTTTCTACTTGAGCCCTTGGTATTTGCTCCTCATTTTACCCCTCCTCCCTCATAAACCTTTGATAATTTATAAATTATTATTATTTTGTCATATATTACGCTGACATCGCACTTCACCCACTCTTCTGTTGTCCACCCCCCAGGGAAGGGGGTATATGTAGATCCTTGTAATAGGTTCCCACCTTCCCTCCACGCTCCCAGTATTGCCACTCTCACCACTGGTCCTGAAGGGATCATCTGTCCTGGATTCCCTCTGCTTCCAGTTCCTATTTGTACCGTGTACATCCTCTGGTCTAGCTGGATTTGTAAGGTCAAATCGGGGTCATGATAGTGGGTGGGAGGAAGCATTTAAGAACTAGAGGAAAGTTGTGTACTTCATTGTTGCTACATTGCTCCCTGACTGGCTCATCATCTCCTTGCGACCCTTCTGTAAGGCGATGTCCAGTTGCTTTCATATGGACTTTGGGTCTCTATTACGCTACCCACCTCCTCCAATTCACATTGATATGTTTTTTTTTTTTTTTTTTTTTGGTCTCTGATGCCTGATACTGGATCCCTTGAACACCTCATGGTCACACAAGCTAGTGTGCTTCTTTCATGTGGGCTTTGTTGCTTCTGAGCTGGATGGCTGCTTGTTGACCTTCAAGCCTTTGAGACCCCAGATGGAAAGCTCCCAATTTTCACATCACTTAGGAGAAATCTTTCTCCTTGCCTCTGTTCCACAGAGAGAGAGTTCCATGAGAAAAACATGCCTAGGTTTCAAGTGACTTATCTTTCTGGTGATGGCTGGATCCAATTGCTAATGGGACATGTTCCTGGGTGTCCTAGAATTCATCCATTTAAAAGTTGCAAGCCTATACCGATCAGAGATTCATTCTCTGCCTCAGACCAGCGCGAGGCAGTGACCCCAGATCCCTGCATTTGCTCACAAGCACTGCTTGGCATGCCAGCTGGCACGGCCCTTTGCCTCCAGGTGTGAATCTATATTGTCCAGTCAGCTGCCATTTTCACCTTCATCTGTCAGCCTCCTACATCTTCTTTCTCCTTTGCTTCAAACTTCCACAGAGGAGGAGGAGGGAACTTCCTTTCACTCTCAAGTGGTAAACAAACTGCTTTCTTCTTTGTCTTTGTGTTCTTGAGGGTGGTGCAAATAGTGTCCACGGAAAGATTATTCATTCATGTTCCCCTCAAGGCCAGTCAGAAGAAAGATCTGGTAGCCAACTTCTGAAAAAAACAAATCCTTGGATATTCTAGGAAGCACAATTGTACTCTGACCCACAGGGTCTTTGTGAGATGCCGCTGACTGTACAGCTACTGGTTAATGGATTCTTCTTTGCATGAAATCCAGTAACCTTCATGACTTATTACTGAGTCAGCGGAACTAAAAATAAATCGCCTTTGTTCATTTTTCATCTGCATCACAATGCCCAGCGAGAGTTTACCGAGATGTATCTTTTAAACATACTTGACTGCTTACCTAGGTTGCTGATGTCCTAGCCCAGGCTTTTCATGTTCTGATGTCCGGGCAGTGGAGGTGGAGAGAGGTGCCCTTTGAATACAGGCCAACTCAGAGCAAGCTGCCTCCCACCATGAGATACTTAACGTTTATTGTGCCAACCTGTCCAATGAACACATGTGGGATGAATTGAAGGGCGGAGAGATAAATGGCTAGGCGAACCTTGTCCTTCTTGTCTCTTGCTCTTTGATCATCAGACCAGTGTGTGGTTGCCTTGCTTGTTCTGTGCTTCAATCTCCAACCTGTGGGATGCCTAGCCCATGGACTGTGTTGCTGTCATTTGAGGTTCCTTCAAGCCCTGCTCTGCCATGCTACTGGAGTATACATCTCCTGAGATGGGGACTGTGCGACCCTGTCATCTGGCTGACTGTTGGTGACCTGCCTTGCTGTTTGCACTCTGTGGCTGACTAGTCTGAATTGCTCTACAGAGGACTACCTGGCGGCCCTCACGGTGCCCTCATGACTTGAAGAACTGCCGGTGTTCTAGCTGTCTGACGGAAGTGAGTTGCACTGAGCCATTTGTGCTGCTCTGTAGATTAATTGCTTATTTCTTACATTATCTATCTATATAAATATATGTAAAATTATTGGTGACCTGGTTTTGTTTCTCTAGAGTACATACACCACAAGCAGATCCTCTGAGCTGTTCCACTTCTAGCCCCCAACTCCTGCCTCAAACTGTGGGAGGCTGTTCACCCATGCAGCAAGGACAGCTTGGAATTGTGGGGGTGCTAATGTCCCGAGGGGAAGTGTCTTCAGACGATGATGGGCAGGAGCCAGAGAACAAGCCCTCCAGAGGCCAAAACCAAGCCCACAACAAAAGAGGACAGAGCCCATTCAGGAGTCGTGGGAGCTTCTTCCAGCCAACCTACCACACCACCATCACCCTCTCCTACATACCCACCCACCCCCGCTTTTCTGTCGCTGCCTGTGGTCACAGTTACATGTCCTTACCAAAGAGTGAAAAGAGGACCATTCTCCCATCAAAACTGTGCCCCTTAATCATGACCTTTCCCCACAGTCTGGACTTGTTGAGTGACAACCAACAACTCACTGCCATAGAGGCAGTGCAGACTCTCTGACCCTATGGGACAGGGTAGAAACTCCTGCGAGTTTTCAAGACTGTAGCTCTTCCCCCTCCCCAGCCCAACATTTACAGCTCTTACAACATTCCATACATCAATTGTATCAAGCATATTTGTACCTATGTTGCCATCATCATTTCCAAAATATTTTCTGCTTGAGTCTTTATTTAAGCTCCTCTCCTCTCTCCCTCCCCCCAAGACTGTAACTCTTTATGGAAGTAGGAATCTGAGTGTTTCCCCCATGGAGCTGCTGGGGGTTTCAAACTGCCGACCTTGTGGTCAGCAGCCCAGTGCATAACCACTACAACCCTCGAGCTCCTCGCTGTTGAGCGATACGCCTTCTTATTCTGTTCTGTTCACCACTGTCAGGCACTAAGGTGGTTCAAGCACAAATCAGTGTCAAAGAACACTGTAAGAGAATGTCAAGTTCCTCATGGAGTTGACTCACACTTGGCAATTCTGGGTCCCTCACTTGCCTCATCAGTATTCAACAGTATTTCCTAACAATGGCTGCTGTCATCTCCCCTTTTCAATGAACTGGCTTTTTCTTTTCTCCTGTGGGTGCCTGTGTAACCCAGACCATCCTTCCTCTTCATTCTTCTGTTGGGGTTATTGTTATCAAATTCTCAACCTCTGTCTCTCCCCCTCTCTCTTTGAGAAGGATGTTGTTATGACTTCTGTTGGGGTTCTAGGACTATGCTCTGAGATGCAAGCTGCCCACACTGTCTTTCCCTAGTCATACTGTAATCACAGCCTAAACCTCTGCTCCATTTTTGACCCTGTCATGGGCACTTTCTCTTAAAACCTCACTACTTAGGGTCATGTCTCTGGTTGGAGAGTGCATGATGTTGCGCATAGTAAGCACCGACTACTAGCTGGAAGGTTGGTGTTTCAAATTCAACCAGGGCCACTTGGGAGACCAGCTTGGTACTCTGCTCCTGCACGGTAAGAGCCTGGAAAAAGTTGTCCTGGGATAGGCAAGGAGCTCAGTCTTGACCGCCCCCACACAGAACAAGATAATGAATAAGGAAGCCCAAAGAAGAATCACTGTGTTTGAATTATGGCGCTAGCAAAGACTAGTGGAAGTACCATGGACCAGCAAAAGAAAAAACAAATTTATCTTAAAAAGAAGTATGCCAGAGTGTTTCTTGGAGCCAAAGGCAGTGAGACTTCATCTTACATACTTGGGACATAGTGTTGTCAAGAGAGACCAGACCATGGAGAAGGAAAGCATGGTAGAGTGGAGGGGCAGTGGGGAAAAGGAAGGTCCTTGAGGAGATGGATCAACACAGCGGCTGCAGCAATGGGCAAAAGGGTGGGACCAGGAAGTATTTTGTTCTGACATACATAAGGTTGCTATAATTTGCAACCGACTCAAGGGAACCTAACAATAACGACCCACAGAACAGTTACGGCATTTGTCCCAGGATAGTGAGGCAGCTCACCTTGTGAAGGTGATGCTTAAATGGACTGGGTTGTCAGCTGCTGGTCGCCAATAGCCCTAGCAACTGAAGAAATGAATACTTCCCCCTGGAAGTGGGGTTGTGGGAAGCACAGACCAGTTTCCACAACATGTCCCTTCTCCTGCCACTCCTTATTCTTCAACCCTCTGTGCCCTAACTCCTCTACCCACAGCTCTGTCTAGAAATCACCATGGTGAAAACATGACCCCCTAAAATCCTCAAAAGGGGAAACTCAGAAACACCTGTAAGAATTGTTGCAAAAGGTAGTCCTCTTTCCTTACAAAACAAAACTCAAGACATCAAATCTTTTTAAAGAGAAATGATGTTCCAAAATACACTTGCAAAACCCAAGGCATTCTTTTCCAGGCACCATAAACTGTGTGTGAAATCCATAGATATGGAAGCTTTTGTTCAAAAGTCAGCCTGAAAGCAATTGGGCAATAAAGGGACCTGCCTTTTTAAAGCAATGCTGAAAGTTAAACAGGCCCACAGGCCCTGGGAACCAAACGCCTTTGGCTTCTTCAGAATGTGAAAAGTTGGTAAGAGCAGATGTCTTAGAATATGGGACAAGATTGTTTAGGAGTCCAGGGAATCCTGAACGAGTTACTAGTTTTAATTTTAAAAAATTGGGGGCCCAACTTAAAATACACTCCAAAGACATTTTCAGAGAAAAATTTCTACCCCTGTAAATAGTTACAGTCTCAGAAACCTACGGAAGGTCACTTTGACTTGGCTTTAACTTGATGGCAAGAGTGTTTTAGAGGGTCCTTAGACGTGATGACTCGACATGAAAGTGGGTGTTGAGCCTCACTCCTCCAGGGGTTGACAACCCACTATGAACAGCCCCTCCTTTGTCTAGCTTCCACTACCATTTTTTAATGAAGGCAGCTCAGAAAGCAGATAGCCTTGGATTTGACTTTGGATCTATCATTTGGAGAACTTAATTTTCCCAAGCTTTGAGATTTTTCATAAGCAAAACAAAACTGTAGCACTCTTTATGAGAGAAACGGTAGAGATTTTCAATCCCAGAAGCTCTTTATAGGGTGGTTATAAGGGGGAATAGATGAGATGGTGGTGCATTTGATGAAAGAGAGGTCTTTTTGAGTATTGTCGTTAATTGATGTCAAGTTGGTCTCTGGCTCATGGTAGCCTCACCCAGTGCTAAAATGATAGAAAATGCACTTTAAAAATCTAAGAGCGCCACATAAAGCCAATTTGCCATTCTTCACCAATATTTATAAGTCTCATGGGTGAGGGGGTAGTCTGATCCTTGTAATTTTTATGATTCTTAAACCTTCCAGCTCAAGTTCAGCACCACTTTCTCTTTCCCTTAGTGTTGCAAAACATAGTGCTATAACTTCTTATCAATTTCAGTGATCATAGTTGTGACGTGTCCTGAAATAAGACCATTAATTATCTTTTTGTAATGAAGAAGTTATAAGTAAGAACAGCAGCCTGGGAGCTATGTTGTGGTGCCACTGAATCCGTCTAAGAGCATGAAATGTTAATTAGCAAGGTTGTGTCATCCACATGCTGCAGATGGTTAATAAGTCCTCCTCAAATCCTGATGAAAACAGAAAACCCTCACAGGAGGAAAAACAGCACTCCTCACAATGAGACCAACAGAACACACTGCAGGGAGAAAATTGAAGGTGTCAAGGATGTCAGTTCAATTAGCATCACAATCAAAATTCATGGACACAGCAGTCAAGAAATCAGATGATGTTTATTTGGGCACAGCGGCTGTAAACACCTCCTTAAGGTGTCAAAAAGCAACAATAGCATTTTGGGGTTGAAGGTGCAGCTGACACAAGCCATGGAATTTTTTTCTCCTCACATGAATGCTATACGGTGAATAAGGAATACTGATAAAGAAGTTATGAATTTTAATGACAGTATTGACAAAGGATGTTCTATACACCATGGACTACCAGAAGAATAAACTTATCTGTTTGGAAGAAGTACAACCAGAATACTCCTTAAAAACTAAAATGGCAAGACGCTGTCTCCCATACTTTAGGTACGTTATCAGAAGGCACTAGTCTCTGGAGAGAGACATCGTCTTTAATAAACCAGAAGATCAGAGAAAAAGAGAAAGACCCTTCAAACATAACAATGATTGTGAAGTTTATACGGGACAAGACTGGCAGTGTTTCATTTTGGAGTGTATGTGTTTATGAATGGTGCTAATGTTATTCGATTCTCCAGTACTGAAGGTCTAACTTTATAGGTATGGTGGTCACAAACTTGATATTTGTCTTTTATTTATTGTTAAATCTAATTACCTTGTTTCCCCTTCTCTCTCTCTCTCTCTCTCTCTCTCTCTCTCTCTCTCTCTCTCTCTCTTTCTCACACACACACACACACACACACACACACACAGAAAAACAGAAGGTATTGATTACTTAATCCTTTCAGTCTCTCATTGGGACTGAGTACATTCAGGAGGTAAACTTGGTATCTTGAAAAAGCAAAAATAATAAAGTACATAAATGCACCAAACCATATTGTATAAGTGAAATTTTTAGCTTTGGGCTTTGTACATTTTAAGGTAGTTCAGAGAAAACTTAAATAATTATAGTAATCAAAAATATTTCTAGCTATGCTATTCCTGTGGGGCCAAAGGTAAACTTGATGATCTAGGTCTGTTTTCACAATCTATGCCTGCTGTTGTCATGAAATATTTGCTCTGTTCTTTCTCTGAGTTCTTAGTTTCATGACTTGTCTTGAGTAACCCTGGTGAGATTCTGTGGACTTTGGGATTCCCCATGACTCCAGAAACAGTGTGGGACATGGTTTCTCTGAACTCATGAAAGAGAATTTCCTGGGACCGAGGGGAAATTGAGCAGAGTTTTCTAAGAAAGTCCAGTTGATTCTAAGAAGTCAAAAGGTTTATGGGAAAATGAAAATAGAAGACCATGAAGCTATTCACAATCTTTGAGACTTAAAAAAAATGATAGTGAAAGTGCCAGAGTGAGTCATGTAACTTGTGAGCCTCAGATATTGGGAAGACAGCCCAGGATCCAGAAATGAGCGAAAATCACCTGCTCACAACACATATGTGAACAGGGGAGTGCCCCAGCTGGCTCCTTAGCTGGGGTTTCAGGCCTTTTGCCTGCTTCTGCAAAGCCTTTTCTGATCCCTGCTCCTCTGTGCCTTTAGTAGAGGAAGGACCAGAGTAGGGGGATGAGGCCATTTTCCCAGTGAGAACTATAAATGAGTACATAGAAGACAAACTGTTATGCTCTTCTTCTCTGGTCTCTTCTTTTTCTAGAAAAAAAATCATTTTATTGGGGACCCATACAATTCTTATCACAATCCATACATCCTTGTGTCAAGCACATTTGTGTATTTGTTGTCATCATTATTCTCAAAGCTTTTGCATCCTACATGAGCCCTTGGTATCAGCTCTTCATTTTCCCCTCCCTCCCTCCTGTCCCCCCCACAAACCCTTTATAATTTATAAATTATTATTATTTTGTCATGTCTTACACTGTCAGATGTCTCCCTTCACCCACTTTTCTGTTGTCCTTCCCCCAGGGAGGGGGTTCTTTGTCATCGGTTCCCAGTTCTACTCCAATTCCCCCTACCCTCCCGGTATTGCCACTCTTACTACTGCTTCTGAGGGGTTCAAGTGGCCTGGATTCCCTGTGTTTTCAGTTCCTATCTGTACCAGTGTACATCTTCTGGCATAACCAGATCTACCCAGACCATTGAAGCAGATACTATGTTTCCCAGCTCTCTTCTTCTTGTACAGTCTGTTTTTCAGTGAACGATTAGACAAATAACAAAATACATTTGGTCAGTGTATCTAAAAGCATTCAGTGGCTAAGGCTCTCCTATAAATCAAATTTCAAATATCCAGGCTTGATATACAGACGTGGCTTGTAATGTTCATAGCACCACTTTCCTGTACACATCATGCACCATGAGCTGTCGTGTCTTTGTGCCTTGGTACATGATGCTCTTCCTACCTGGAATGCCCATCCACGCCCACCCCCTTCCTCCAACTGGGAGTTTAACTCCTACATGTATTTAGAAGCATTTCCTGATCTTCCCTTTGTAGCCCTCACATATAAGTTTGTGAAAAACTTCATCCTACTCTTGAACACACTCTCTTAGTATGAATTTTCTTTTATAAGTACCTTCATTAGGCTGATTCACATAGGCAGGAACTGGGCCAAGGATATGTTTTGATACCCAGAAGGGACAAAAACCATATTGAACCAATCCTCCCTGCCTACAAAATGATTCTTTCTTACCTCATCTATTATCATGAATTAATAGATGAGGTAAGCCTACATAGGAATTAATTCCTTAAGTAAGGTCTCCTTGAGAGTCAAAATTTAGAATGAAAAGAAAAATTGCTTGAAATGTGAAAGCCAGAGTTGGGGGTTTTTCTTACGTGAGTATCTTATCATATTTTAGGTGAAATTTTACATAGACCGTGAGTTAGCTAATCAATAGTTCAGACACAGATTGTTTCATAACATTGACGACAATCCTGACAATGGATCAGCTCTCTCCCGGTTTCCTCCCAGGGCTCTACATTTCCATTCATCCAGTTTCTCTGTAGCTCCGTGCAGTCTCATTTGGGGCTTGGGACAAATATGGTTCTTTCAGTCTCCAATAGTTGGTGTTGTTAACAGCTCATTCTGCATGGATGTGATTGTTCTTGCGAGCCTGTCGACTATCACAGGATCCCTGGTGTGACAGTGGGTTAAGTGTTAGGCTGCTAACCACAAGGTCAACAATCTGAACCTATTGGCTGGGCTGAAGAATGATGAGACTGTCTTTTCCCATAGAAGAGTCTGACCTGCAGAAACTTGAAAGCAGCTCTCCTCTGTGCTGTGGGGTTATTTTCTGTTTCAATTGACCCAGAAGCAATGAGTGGTGGGTGTCTGTCAGTTGACTGACAAATGGCCTCCAGGGAGTTCCTGAGTTTCACATTAGAACGGTGATTCTCAACCTGTGGGGCTCGACCCCTTTGGGGGTCAAATGACCCTTTCACAGGAGTCGCCCCACTCGTAACAGTAGTCAAATTACAGTTATGAAGTAGCAGTGAAAATAATTTTGTGGTTGGGGGGTAACCACAGCATGAAGAACTATATTAAAGGGTCTCAGTATTAGGAAGGCTGAGAACCACTGTCGTAGAACAATGGGCTTGGGGGTTCCTGTTTCTTTAAGACCAGTGTATTAGGTGAGGTTGACTAGAGAAACGAAATCCAGTGATGCTCATATATGTGTAAGAAAGAGCTTTATTTCAAGTAGTGTATCAAGGAAACTTCCCAGCTCAGTCCAGTTCAAGTCCATAAGCTTGATACGAGTCCACAAGTCTCTCTTCAGATTCATGCAACCACATGCGATGATGCAGAATTCAGGAAGATCACAGACCAGTGAGTGCAAAATCACATGGATCCAATGACACTGGTTCTGGCAGGTCTCAGAGAAGCAGGAAGGTAAGGGCAGAGAGTAGGGGAGGTTGCCAGGCCCTCCTATGAGAAAGCCACGCCCACAAAGAGGCGCCATGAGTCTGTGACCTGGTTGTCAGATTGAATGTCCCTTCTACTCTTTTATATATCTTCAAATTGACATGAAGTTTTGTAGCTTCACACAAGCCTTTGCCTTTGCCTTTTTTAAAAAACCTGAGCCTTGGTCTATGATTTTGACCCATTCTAACTGGGACCGTGTGGTGTGGTGCTGGTCAGTACTCAAATGAGTAGTAGCCAACAAGTAGGTAGTTCTTCCAGTTACGTGTTAGAGAAGGCTGCAGTTCTTTGGACTCATTGTTCCTTGAATAATCTTTGACTATCTTCATTCTCCTTTGCTCCAGGGGAAGAACAAATGGGTCTGTCTTTGATGGACACTCACAGATTTCAAAGATCCCAAATACTACTCAACAGAGTAGGATGGAGAACATTACCTTTATGCTTTGCCAGTATTGACCCGGATGTCCCGTGAGACTATAGTCCTTAGCCTTAAGGCACAGTAGTTCTGTCCTGATGTCTAAGTAATTTCTTTAACTGCTTCCCCTCTGTGGTCTATTATATATATATATATATGTATGTATATATATATATGTATATATATGTGTGTGTGTATACTGATGAAGTTTTTACAAATAGATTGCATGGGAGTGTTTCTATCCTCAACCATTCCTATATATGTAGGAGCATATACTCCCATATAACCTATTTAGCATACATATTTCCCTATATATCTGCTCACAAATTACTGTTGTCTATTACTGTTGCTGCAGAATTGTTTAAACTATAGCCTTTACTGAAATTGCTCTTTATTTTTGTGTGCTTTCCATTGTATCCCTTAGCTTGGTTATAGTGTGCTGAATTTCCATGTATTGTGTATTGACATTCTGTTCACCACAATTATCACTGTGATTCTCCCTCCTCCCCCACCCATTGTTGTAACCATCAAAGAATACATCTTTCTGTGTGTAAACCTATTTTTTGTTTTGTTTATGATAGTGGTCTCATACAATATTCTATCACTTGTCTGTGTGTCATTCTTTGGGGGCTTGTGTGTTGCTGTGATGCTAAAAGCTGTTTCACTGGAAGAGTCACCCAAAGAGCTTCCAGACTAAGAACTGACTACAGAGAAGGAATAGGCTGTCCACTTCAGAGAGATTAGCCCCCAAAAAACCCTCAGGGTAGCATTGAAGCATTGTCGGTTACTGAATACCTAATGCTCAGAGCAGAACACTGTCAGAGATTGTGCCAGAAGATTAGTTCCCAGGTTGGAAGGAACTCAAAAGATGGCTGAGGAAGAAATGATAAAATCAAAGAGCTGAAGGGAAACTTTCCAAGGGCAGCTTGAGAAAATAAAGTCAAATATTATAATGAAAAGTGCAAAGAGCTACAGTTAGAACACCCAAAAGGAGGCATACACTCATCATCTCTTAAGCTGAGAGAACTGAAGAAAAATTTCATGCTTTGAGATTGCTATATTAAAAGGTTTTATGGGTATATAGGGAATACTATATAGTTTAAAATCAGAGAAAGTGTGGGTCAGAGTTAAATCTTCTCATAATACTCATTCAATCTGCACACCGAGCAAAATAATGAGAGGAACTGGCTTATATGAACAAGCCTGTGGCAAAAGGATTGGAAAAGGACTTATTTACAACCTTGGATATGCAGAGAACACAACCTTATTTAGTGAAAGCAAGGAGGACTTTGAAACACTTGCTGATGAAGATCAAAGATTCCAGCCTTCATATGGATTAGACTCAATGTAAAGCTAAAACTCCTCACAACTAGACCAATAGATATCATCATGACAGATGGAAAGAAAGACTGATGTTGTCAAGGATTTTGTTTTGCTTAGATCCATGATCAATGCTCATGGAAGAAGACCAGAAAAAGATAGCGCATTGGGTAAATTTGCTGTAGAAGACAGACTCCTTGAAAGTCCTGGGAGTCCAAGATGTTTCTTTGAGAACAAGATGTGCCTGACCAAAGTCATGGTTATTTTCCATTGCCTCATATGCATGTGGAAGCTGAACATTCAATAAAGAAGAATCAATGCATTTGAATTATGGTGCTGGTGAAGACTATTGAAAGCACCATGGACTGCTAAGAGGATAAACAAATCTGTCTGGGAGTAGGTATGGCCAGAGTGCACCTTAGAAACAAGAATGATGAGACTTCATCTGACATACTTTGTATATGTTGTCAGGAGAGACCAGTCCCCGGAAAAAGGCATGATGTTTGGTAAAGCTGAGGTGCAGTAAGAGGAGGCTCTCAAGGGGATGGATTAACACAGTGGCTGCAAAAATGAGGTCAAGCATGGGGACAATGGTGAGGACGGTATAGGAGCTGGCAGTGTTTTCTTCAACTGTGTATATGGCTCCTAAGGCAGAACTGACTCATGGCACTGAACAGCAACAACATGGACAAACGGTTGAAGGCTCCAGAAAGCATCAAAAGAAGTTGGAGAGAATATGCAGAGAAACTGTACCAAAAAGAACTAGTTGACATTTGACCATTTCAAGAGTTAGCATATGAGCATGAATCAATGGTACTGAAGGAAGAAGTCCAAGCTGCACTGAAAGCTTTAACCAAAAATTAGTCTCCAGGAATTGATGGACTACCAATTGAAATGTCTTAACAAGGTGACAAGACACTGGAAGCACTCACCCATCTATGCCAGGAAATTTGGAAGATAGTTACTTGGCTAACTGATCAAAAGAAATGCATATTTGTATCCATTGCAAAGAAAGATGACACAAAAGGATGCTCACATTATTGGATAATATCATAAATATCACATGCAAGTAAAAGTTTGCTGAAGATCATCTAACAGCAGTTGCAATGTTACATCTACAGAAGTTTCCAGAGGCTCAGTCTGTATTTAAATAAAGGTTATGGAACACGGGATATCACTGCTGATGTGAGACAGATCTTGATTGAAAGCAGAGAATTCCAGAAAAGTGTTCATTTGTGTTTCATTGATTGTGTAAAGATTAGACTGTGAGGATCAAAACAAAATGTGGGTAGTCTTGAGAAGAATGGGAATTAAGTGTTCTTAATTGTGTTAAGTGGCACAATTGTGCCACTTAATTGTGTTATAGTGGGTCGTATATGGATCAAGAGGCAGTTGGAGGAATAGAACAAAGGCACACTGCATGGTTTAAAAATCACAGATGGTTGTACACTTTCACCATACTTATTCCATCTCGAGACTGAGCAAATAATCAAAGAAACTGGATTATATGAAAAGAATGTAGTATCATGATTGGAGGAAAGCATACTAACAATCTGGGATATAGAGATGACACAGCTTCGCTTGCTGAAAGTGAACAGGACCTGAAGCACTTGCTGATGGAGTATGGTCTACAACTCACTGTAAAGAATGTCCAAATCCTCATGATGAAACCAATAGATAATATCATGCTAAATTATATTTAACAAAAGATTGAAGTTATCTCCCCAATAAAATGATTTATAGAAAAAAGGGTGGGGAAAGAGGAGCTTATACCAAGGGCTCAAGTAGAAAATATTTGGAAATGAAGATGGAAACATGTGTACAAATAGGCTTGATACAAATGATATATGGAAAATCATTGGGGAAAAAAGGATTGAAGTTTTCAAAGATTTTGTCATTCTTAAATTCACAATGAATGTTCATGGGAACAGCAGTAACGAGATGCATGGATGGATTGCACTGAATAAATCTTCTGCACAAGACCACATTAAAGTGTTTAAAAGCAATTACTTTGAGAACTAAGCCCGACCAAAGCTATGGCATTTTCAATTGCTTAATATACATGTGAAAGTTGGACATTGAATAAAGAAGACTGTAGCAGTCACAGTCTGGTGTCAATTTGAGGATTAAAAGTGTAGGGATGGAGTCTAGTCTGTCAATCTGGAGATAGCCAATGAAACCTCTGTGTAGGCATGGCTTTCTCCTGAGAAATCTGGGAAATCTGGCCGTATTTCCCCCTTCAAGGTGAGAGACTCACTACTTAGTCCCTTGAAGATGCTCAACTGACAAGACACAAGACTGACTCCCTGTGAGGCATCTGAGCGGAGAAGCCACATAGTTTTCTGTTTCCTGATGGAACCAGACCTCTGAAGCTGGAAAAGCCACATAGAGACTCCTGCCAGTTCCGAGATGCTTTAAAAGCCACAAAAAAGTCCCTGCCAGCACTGAGATGCTTCTACCACCACTAGCTACAAAGACTTTCTTACCCAGTGGCCTGTGATTGTCCTGCATTTGACATCATTGCATGTGCCTCATGAATCTGAAGAAGAGTTTATAGACTAGTATCTACAAACACATAGGCTAATATCAGACTTGTGGGCTTGAACTGGACTGCGTTGCGATATTTTCTCAATGTTCGATTCCTCTTGCATATAAACCTTTCCCTTATATCCATAGGCGTGTCTATGAATTTGTTTCTCTAGTCTACCTGGACTAACACAAAGACCAAAGAAAAATTGATGCATTTGAATAGTGTTGGCAAAGAGCACTGAAAGAATCAAGGACTTTTACTAGAACAAACAGATCCATCTTGGAAGGACAACCAGAATTCTCCTTAGAAGCAAGGATGGTGAGATTTCATCTTGAGTACTTTGAACACGTTTTCAGGAAAGACCAGTCCCCAAAGAAGGGGAATACTGGAAAACTACAATCACTGCTTATGACTCTTAGCCACCCTAAAGGGTGGAGCTGTCGCTGTGGATTCCCAAAGCTATAAATCTTAACAGGAGTATAAAGCCCCATCTTTCTCCCATGGAGTAACTGGTCACTTTAAATTGCTGACCTTGCAGTTATCGCCCAACTTGTAACTGACTACGTCACCAGGACTCACTGGTGAGACTGGAAGACCATGTGTGCAATGAGGACTAAAGCAGAGCATGGTCATGAGAAGGGTGTGGGATCTGGCAATGTTTCACTCTGTTATTCATGGTAATCACCATGAGTCAGAACCAATTTGATGACAAGTGATGACAACAATGAGTCTGGATTCTTTGGTGCATCTGCTTCTGAAGCGAACTGATGGATGTCTCTTGTTTTGCTTCCCAGCAATCCTTCCACTTCCTTTTCATTATAGCAGCTTGATTACCTATTAGGACACCAGTGCTCTCTCATAAGCCAAATCCCTTTTGTCCAGGCGGGGCTGTACCTAGACTTCTATGGCTCTGCTGGGCCTATGACCTGCCTTTTTAAAACACTTCCTTCCCATGGCCTCAGTAATTCCTTCAGAGATAGGCACGTGACCTGAATTAGGCCAGTGTCATCAGACATGAGGACTTTTCTGGAGCTATCTTCGGAGAGATTTTTGTTTCCCATTGAGGCTCCTTAGTGGAAATATAAATTAGGATAGTAAGCCTACTGTATTAGATAAATCTGCAGAGACTGGTTGCCATCTTTGTTGTCCAAAGAATTGAGTATGAAGTGTACTTAAAAAGAGAGGGATCTGAGAAGCAGAAACCCAAATTGCCGATGACACACTGGGAGTACCTAGTGTGAAGCCTGACTGTATGGAAAATGCAAACCCACTGCCATCAGGTCCGTTCCAACTCATGTTGCTGTGGACAAGTGCCACCAAGTTGGTTCTGAGTCATAGCTACAAAGAGGGTTTCTGAGGCTGTAAATCTTGATGAGAATAGACAACCTTATCTTTCTCCCTTGGAGCAGCTGACAGGGTTAAACCATCAGCTCAGCAGTTGCATCCCGATACTGTCTTCTTCACTTACATGAATTACATTCCCCCTTTCAAATGAGATGATCTGATTTGGGTCCCTGCCACTCGCCGTGTTAATCCACACAGAAACCAGGGCAGTCGACAAGGAGTCCTGCTGGTGTCATGGTTATGCACTGAGCCGAGATTCAAACTGTCAACAGTTCTGAGATAGAAAGCCTAGATTTTCCACCACTGTAGACAGTTAAAGTCTTGAAACCCATACAGGGTCGCTATGAGTCAGCAGCATTGATTCGATGGAAGTGAGTCAATCTAGAGAGAAAATGTCAATATGGGGAGAGGGACTCCTTATCTCCACAGCCACATAACAAGGAGGAGTGTCCTTCTCTCCAGACCATTCAACCAAGTGACTTGACTCCTTCATGTTCTTGGTCACTGGGTAGACAGTAGAGGAGAGGGTGAGTAGAGGGTCTCAAATTATTTCAACTGTGGTTACTTGGCTGAATTATCCTGTGTCCCATCCATCCTCCACTCTGTTTGTATTTCCACCCCCTCCCAAATTTCCATAAACAGTGTATTTTGTTTTACATTTATTTTTCATATCTAATTCACAAACACATTTTTCTTGTAAAAACTGAAATAACCTAAAAAAGGTTGACCCCTCCCTGAATTGTACTTGACCGTTTTCCTGCATGAGTTGTCCTATGGTTAGCTTATATGCTTTTGTCAGAGGTGCTGGATTCAAGGAAAAAGAATCTGGCATCAGAATTGGAGGAAAGCTTATTAACTACCTGTGGTATGCAGATGATACAACCTTGCTTGCTGAAAGTGTGCAGGAATGGAGACCTACTTGCTGATGAAGATCAAAGATTGTAACCTACAGCATGGATTACAGCTCAAAGAAGACCAAAATCCTCACAACTGGATCAATAGGTAACATCGTTTGAAATTGTGTGTGTGTGTGTGTGTGGGCATCACTGCCTCTGGTGGTCGTGAGCGCTACCCAGCCACTGCTGGATTTGAACCACCCAGCCCGCGGGCCGCAGTTCAGCACTCTACCACTTACCCCACTAGGGCTCAGCCCAGTAACATTGTGATAAATGAAGAAAAGGATGAAGTTGTGAAGGATTTCATTTTGCTTTAATCCACAACCGATGCTCATGGAACCAGCGGTCAGGAGATCAAAGAAGGTGTTGAGTTAGGTAAATCTGCTGTACACTCAAGACCTCTTTAGAATATGGAAGAGCAAAAATGTTACCTGGTGAACTAAGGCGCGCTAACTTCAAGGCATGGTATTCTCCATGCATTTGAATCGTGGTGTTGGCTAAGAATATTGATAGCACCATGGGCTCCTATAAGGTCAAACAGATCTATATTGAAAGACATAAGGCCAGAGTGCAACTCAAGGGCAAGCGTGGCAAGACTTGGTCTTACACACTTTAGACAGTGTGTTAGTCCGGATAGACTAGAGAAACAAATTCATAGACATGCATATGGATATAAGGGAAAGGTTTATATCCAAGAGGAATGGAACATTGAGAAAGCATCTCAACACAGTCCAGCCCAAAGTCATAAGTCCGATATTAGCCCATATATCTGATACTAATCTATAGAGTCTCCTTCCAACTTATGAAATACGTACAATGACACCAGGATAATCACAGTCGAGTGGGTGCAGAGTCTTGTGTGTCTGGCAGCAGTAGAAACATCTCAGCACTGCCAGGGATCTCCCCGTGGCCTCCCAAGCATCTCAGCACTGACCGGAGTCTCCACATAGCTTCCCTGGCCCCAGAGGTTTGGCTCCACCAGCGCAAGCCTATGTGGCCTCTCCTCCAACTCCTCCATTCTCCAGGAATCAGAATCGATCAGCAAGTTGTCATCTCATCTTGTCAGTAGTTCATCTCTCAGGGAAGTAAATCAAGTCCCTCTTCTCTAATTGGGAAAAACCACGAGACTTCCCAGAATTCTCAGGAGAAAGCCATACCCACACAGAGGCCTCATTGGCTATCTCCAGATTGACAGGCTAGACTCCACCCCTACATCTTCAATCATGAAATCCGACATCAAGCAAATGACCACCACAGGCATATTGTCAGGAGAGACCAGTCCCTGGAGAAGGACATCATGTTTGATAAAGTAGAAGTGTGGCAAAAAAAAAGGATAGATCCTCAATGAGATGGATATATATAGTGACTGCATCAATGGACTCAGACAGAAGAACGATTGTAGGGATGACACAGGATGTGCAGTGCTTTCTTCTGTTGTGCTTAAGCTTGCTATGGGTTGGAGCCAACTCAATGGCACCTAACCACAGAGTTTTCAGATGAAGAGAGAGTTGACAGTCTATGTTATTTCAGGGAGACTAGAGAAACAAATCCAGAGACACCCATATTTGTGTGAGAGAGCTTTATATCAAAGAGCAACTATATATTGATAAAACATCCCAACCCAGTCCAGATCAAGTCCATAAGTTTGATGTTAGCCCATATGTCCAATACTAATACATAAATTCCTCTCTAGACTCACGCAGCACATGCAATGATGCTGAAATACAGGAAGATCACAGGCTGGTGGGTATAAAGTCCTGTGGATCCAATGGTGGTGGGTGCATCTCTAGGGCACTACCTGCTATCAGGTTGGCTCCATGTGGTTTGCCAACAGGAATGTTAAACAGAGAGAGAGAGAGAGAGAGAGAGAGAGATGAAATTCCCAGAATCCTCATGAGAAGGCCATGGCCACAAGGAGAGATCCTCAAGCTGTGACCTGATTGACAGACTCGACTCCACACCTTCATTCTTTAATCAAGTTGATGTGAAATTGTGCAACGACCACACAGTCTACTTCCCAAAACTGGGCCATGAAAACCTTAACCATTACAACAGACCGTTGTTTGGCGTGCTTGCTTTGGACATGTCAGCGGGCATTATCTGGAGGAGAACATCATGTTTGGTGAAGGACTAGGCCAGCAAGGGCGCCAGAGATTCTTGGTGAGATGGCTTGGCACAGTGGCTTCAACAATGCCCTTGAGCTTGGCAGTGATCCTGAGGATTACGCAGGATCTAGCAACAGTTTTCTGTTACACATAAGGTTGTCATGAGATAGAATCATCTCAATGGTAGCTAACACCAACAAAAACAAAAACTGGTTCATGAGGGAGGGAGGGGAGGTGAGGAGGTAATACCAAGGGCCTAAGTAGAAAGAAACTGTTTTGAAAATGATGATGGCAACATATGTACAAATGTGTTTGACACAATGGATATATGTGTGGATTGTGACAAGAACTTGTAAGAGCCCCCAATAAAATAATTTAAATAATATATATTAGTATACATACGTATATATAATAAATCTAGAAAACATGCCTTTAGGTAATGAGTTAGGGAACGGGAAATTTTAAAGAATAAGAAAGGGACAGGCAATGGGTATGCACAGGCAGAAGTGTCCCTATGGAAGGTGGAGTTGGTGAGGTATTGAGAATTTATTGGGGGCTCTTTGGTGAACAGGACCATGTCTGAAGCAAACTCCAGTGAATATTAGCCCTGTTTCTTGAGTTATGAGGCAGGGGATAGTGGATGTTAGTGCAGTACTGGAACGATCATTTTCTAACCTTAATTGCTATTGAATGCTTCGTTAAAAAAAAACTTTTTAAAATTTGCCTTTTTAAAGGCACCGTATATACTCATGTATAAGCCAAGTTTTTCAGCACATTTTTAATGCAGTCTTTGTGGTAAAAGTTAGTTGCCTTGGCTGATATTCGGATGGGCTCATACTTGAGTACATATGGTAAATTAAACTCAATATCCTTTTTCTATATATGAATGCTAGTACTTGATGCAGTAATTGCTTAATATGACCCTTAGAGCAATTTATGGTCTTGTAATGGTGATGTGAAACTATATATACAAATAAGGTTATTTGTAGCCACCAGGAAATTTGGACTAAAAATGCAAATAAGGTGTCTGGCACTCTAAGGAGGGGCTGACCCATCTTGCCATCTTGCTAGGCTCACAAGAGAACTAACCAGAAATCAAAAGAGGGTCTTAAGTATCCATCCAGAAGATCTGGCAGTGGACCCTTAGACCCAGGGTCCCTTCACTGAGAACTTTGCAGACCCAGGAAACAGAGAGACATAGAACTTAAGCACTGGAGATGGTGCCAGGTGACAAGAAGTGGAGTGGAGAAACAGTGGTTGCAGGTCAGGAACTGGGCGGGAGACTCTGCAACATGCTTCCTGGCCTGGCCCCCAGAACAAGGCCTTCACAGGGTGTGCACCAGTGCAGGAAATCAGAGAACTGAGAACCTTTTGCTGGCAGGGAGGGGTGCCCCCAGGATTTGGTGCAGCTAAGCTGGTCCGCCATAGGGCAAGAGAGCTGAGTACCTTTGAACTTCCTAGTGGAAGAGGATGTCTCTGGATACCTGGAGGCAGGGCTGAAGAGTTTTGCCACGATCGTGTGAGTAGAACAGGAAGGAAGGGACCCACTGACGGGCTTACGGCTGCTGAGAAGCCTGCTTGAAGGTATGGCTGAAAAGGCGCTCGTCTGGTCAAAGAACTGTATTCTGAGTCCTTTCTGATTCTGAACTGGAACCTGTTATTTCTCCATAACCCTCATAATTATCGATATGATCTGAAAGTTCTGTATGGCTATTGTAATGAATTATCCAACCCAGCAGAGAAGGAGAGAGGAAGAATGTGTATCAGAATTTGTAAGACGGCTGGAGAGAGGAGGCAGGTCTGACTCAAAAACTCTGCCATGGGCTGATGTGGCGAAGAGTCTCTCTCCTTCCTGCCCTGAAGTTCAAGGCCAGATACCACCCTGCTGCTTTCTCTCCCCCCCCCCCCCATTGGAGATGGATGGTCTTCTATGAGTGATTATTGTCTTGGATTCTCTATTTTCCCTCTCCCAGTATTTAATATGTGTAGGGGTTACGTGCTGGGCTTTGATCCACATGGTGGGCAGTTTGAAACCAGAACAGCAGAGGGAGAAAGATAGGCTCCTGTAAACCATTCTAGAAGCCCACAGGGGGGTCGTTATGAGTCAGCGATGATTCCATGGCAGTGAGATCTAGCTATAAGAAGGATCTTCAAGGGCTGAGCCCTGGTGGCATAAGTGGTTGAGTGCAGAACTGCAGCCCACGGGCTTGGCGGTTCAAATCCAGCGGTGGCTCTCAGGAGGGGCACTGGGTAGGGCCCACGGCCACCAGAGGCAGTGATGCCCACAAAAAAAATGTTCAAGAAGGATCTTCAAAGAGATATGGGGAAACATCCGTTTTTTAAAAATATGCCACTTTCCCACAGATGTTTCAGAAGACCTTTCACGTGTGTGTGCCCCTGTTTTTATTTTTGTGCAGAAGGAGGGGTAGGCAGAATGCATTTTCTTTTGGGTTCGATTTTCCCTCATGACAGCCACAAGCTTGTTGTGTATTATCAAACATGCTAATTGTATTCCCCTCAGGCTCACAGAATACCAAACATACTCCCAACGTCTTTCAACATAAGCCATTTCGTATGACACAGCACCTGCCACTAGGGTGCCTGATAACACTGGCCCCGCCCCATTCCTGGGGAATCAATGACATGCTAAGTGGAAAATTCTGGGTTACAAAGTCAGATAGGCCCGGGCGTGTCTTACCACTCATTAGTATTCGGGTACTCTCAGAAAATTCCAGACGGGCTGCCGTCAAGTGAATTCTGATTCATAGTGACTCTGTAGGGCAGAGTGGAACGGCCCCTGTGGATTGCTAAGACTGTCACTATTTACAGGAGTAGATAGTCACCTCTTTCTCCCATGGAGTGGCTGGTGGATTCGAACTGCTGACCTTGTAGTGAACAGTCCGACTCATAACCCACGCTGCCACCAGTCAGGAGAAAGATGAGACTTTCAGGCTAACAGGTAGGTCCACAACACAACCTCACTGCTTTCTCCCAATAAAACAAATGTTCTGTGAGGGACAGACAGCCCCCAGATGGTAAATTCATTTTGTTCATAATCTGTCTTGATGTTGAAATGACATATGTTAGAATAGTTAGGCACAGTGCATATATAATGCCAAATGTTTGTCTTCGTATATATCTTACAGTGCACCTCTCTATGCATAAAAAGCATTAAGAAAACATTGAAAATAATACGAATAATAGACTAGCGGGAGAAGCACTCAGTTCCTAACCACAAGGTCAGCCGTTTGAACCCACCAGCCCCTCTGGGGGAGAAAGTTGAGGCTGCCTACTGCTGTAAAGATTCCGAGTCTCAGAAACCCACAGGAACAGATCGACCTGCCCTCGGAGGTTGCCAGGACTTGGAATTGACTTGATAGCCATTAATTGTTTTGATTTTTAATGAAAGTAATAATAATGCCACAATGTGTCACAAAAGTACTTGTGTGTTCTTATGAATCAGTCTGTTCTTTGAATTTTCACTATACTATGCTTTTGTGGGGGGTAGGTCTGTAACTAAGGATTGTACACAGATCAGACATGCATAACTAACTGTTGCTAGTAAATCGAACCAGTAGGACAGGTAGAACTACCTCTGTGAGTTTCTGAGACTGTAAATTTTTATTTCTAAAAATAGTCTTACTACCATATACTCCACACATCATAGACTTCAGCAGTTCAATCATCTTGAGAAGAGTTGGGCAATCGTAACCACGCTTGATTTTAGAATATTTTCTTCTTTCTTGTATCCATTATTGTTAGCTCCCTACTTCCTCCTCAGCCTCTGCTGCCATGCCCTCAGGGAATTATTTCTCCAGTGACTGTCTAGATTTCCCTCTGCTAGGCTTCCTAGATAGGAAAACATACAAAACAAACAAATGATGACAACAGCAAAAAGTCAACCACACTGACACAATAAAGCAGAAAAACCTCCATTATCATGAAAGCAGACACATTAAAAACCGGGACAATGGGCTGAGCCCCGGTGGCGTAGTGGTTGTGCGCGGGACTGCGGCCCACTGGGACGGAGGTTCAATTCCAGCAGTGGGGCTGGGCCTCCTACTCCCACCACCGGAGAGCAGTGATGCCCCCCCCCAAAAAAAATGGGACAAATTGAAAGTGCATCGAGAGGGAGATGGAATGATAAAGTGTTACATTTACACCTTCAGTGATTCACGTTAGAATGCCTTCTGTCTGATAGCCGCGCTGTTCTCATCCCTGGACTTGGGGTCAGAGGTGGATCGCCAGAGGCTTAACCCACGTGGGAGTGGGGACCCTGCCAATGAATTTCCATTTCTTTCACAGAGTGTTTGGAAGTTTCAAACTGCTGTCCTTGGGCTTAGCAGCCCAAGAACAAACCACTCCACCAGCAGGGCTGTAAAGGATACCGAGTTTAAGTAAAAGTTCATGTCATGTAGCCAATGAGTCCTATTTGTTCCTCCTAACATTTGGATTTAGAAAAAACATTTTTCAGTTAGTTGCTGTATTGTTGGTCCCGAAATGACGGCAGGCAACCGCAGGTACAACAGAGCAAAATGCTCCTGGGGCCTGGGCTCTTCTGCCCTGATGGGCCACAGGTCACACCTTGTGATCCAGAGGACTTTCATTGACCTCTTTCAGAGTAGATTGCCAGGTCTTTCCGACTAGTCCAGGGTAGTCTGGAAGCTCAGCTGAAACCCATTGAGCTTCCAGATCTCTTACCTGGAAGGGAAGAATTCCTCTACTGAACTATCGCTGCCCCTAATTTAGAGGGCAGCAAGTAGAAATGTTTTACTCTCACCCCGTTAACCAGGGCAGAGAAGACCTCAGTGACTCAAGGCATCTCTGTCCAGGTCTCTGTTTAGACACCCCAGCTTGCCTGACCTCATGCAGGAAGGAAGATGCATGCAAGATCCCTGCTTTACAGAGACAAGAAATAGGAAATAGGTTAGGCAATCACGATGATCGACTACCTGCAAAACACAAATGCCAGGTGACTGATCCAGGACTCTGACAAGCACAGACTCATGCATGTAAAAGTCTGTTTCACACACAAGTAACCACACTTTCACAACCAAACTCAGCCACCTTCCTCATCACCAGAGTAGTTCATTTCGAAATCCTTCTTCGATCCTCCTGTTGGTTAATCAGGAAATTTCCTTTGTGATGGACAGAAAGCCAGCTTTCGAAAACACACACTCACACTGACTCATTTGATTAACCAGAATAGAATGTTGGCCAAGAGCACTGCTATGCCTGGGAGTTCTCACTCCATTTCCGTCCTGGGCTCCCCTCTGTATGATGATGGCCTCTGAGAGAGAGAGAGAGAGAGAGAGAGTGGGTATGGTGCCGGGCAATGGCAGACGTAGACTATCCAACTCAGCCCCTTTGCAGGAAGCAGATGCCTCAGCAGTTACCCAATCTGTAGCCACTACTGAGGCCCGTGTGGGCAACACTGGGTTCCTTTAGAAGCACATCAAATGGAGAGGGCCATTCCCCAAGGGGAAAGGAGTTGCTTTTAATGTTTTAATGGATAAAGAAGGGGAGGATTGCAGGGCAGGCAATATAACAGATGTCCAGGCCAGAGATAATCTTTTAGAAATGATGGATCTAGACTTTGAATGAGATTGAATAGAGGAGAGCTCTGAAATGTGATGTAGGAAGCGTTTTAGCCTCTGAGAAAGGCCTTCTCGTGTCCTGACTTCAGTAACCTGGTTCTCCTGTACTGAGGACAACCATCGTTGTCTGGAGTTCTTGTAGAGGCAGACGGTGGTTGGCTGTTCCTGGGTCCTGAGTCATGGAAGCCGGGCTCTGCACTCTCTTCATGCTCACCAGGGGCATCACAGGGGGTGGGGGTGGTGTCCTCCGGTGCAGTAACTCCTGGACACACACACACATACATGTACATACGCTGACACACTGAGCAGAGCAGCCAGCTGGCCCAGTTCCCACATAGGTGGAACACTGCACTGTACAGCCCTGCTGCTCCCAGCCCTGCCCAGGGAACCCTTAGCCCAGGGCTGCTCAATACATCGATCACGATCTACTAGTCGATCGCAAATGTCGTGTGGGTGCGTCACATGGCATTAAAAAAATAGACATTAGCCTATCATCAATGCCGTCACTTAATTGATACACAATGCAGCCAATCAGATGCTATCTTAGGTATCAAACACATGCACAACCAACCCTATTAAAAGCAACAAAACTGGCTGAGCCCCGGTGGCGTAGTGGTTGTGCGCGGGACTGCGGCCCACTGGGACGGAGGTTCAATTCCAGCAGTGGGGCTGGGCCTCCTACTCCCACCACCCGAGAGCAGTGATGCCCAAAAAAAAAAAAAAAAAGCAACAAAACTGACAAGCTTAGTTACCCCCAATTTTTAGACCTTGTTTTTTTCTCTTAAACATAAGAAAGGGTATTAAAACGAATAGGGGGGCTGGACCAAATAAGAAGACAAAAGCATACCACTTTCATGCGGAATGAGAGACCGTGACACTACAAGCTGACATTCAGCTAAAGTCCAGAGTGCATGAACAGTTCTGGAACTTACTCGCAGAGGGGAAGTACCCAAACATGAGAAAATGTGCCACCCCCTTGATTGTAGTATTTGGCTCTAGTTATTTATGTGAGTCAATCTTTCCCCACATAAAGATCATTAAGTCCAAGTACCGAGTCCAAGTTCCACCATGACTTATGATCATTTGGAAGTGTGCTTGATTGAGGCTGGCTGTCAGCAGCTCCTATCCAGACTATGCATCCCTGGATCCTTCCATTCAGTGCAAGTCATCAGAGTAAACTCAGGCCATCATAAAAATTGTACATAGTGAATTGTGTTGTGCTGTGCAATAGGGACTCATGCAGTTATGCAAGGTACATAAACATACATTGTACATATAAAGAATTCTCGATGCATTTATGAAGAAGTATAATAAATAAATATGTTTTGCATGTTTATAGTTGGTAGATCATTTTGACTTGGTCATTTTATAAGTAGCTCACATGCTGACAAAGTGTGAGCACCCCTGCCCTAGCCTCTCCCATGAACCATGGTGGAGATTCTTCTCTTCATCCAATGGCAGGCACCCTGACCCCCACCCTGCAGCCTGATTGTGTGGGTGGGGGGTGGCCAGTTAGTGCATTGGGGGGCAGGTGCCACAATTCTTGTGACATCAGTGCTGTGGTGGTCTCTCCCTAGTGCTATGGGGTCATTTTGGTGTCACAACCTCTGACCATGTGTGTTCACACCCCTGAGTGTAGCCACCATCTGGCTAATGGCTCTTTGAAGAAACAGTGGTCCCAAACTCCCCACATTTAATGGAAAACATTATTCTCCACATCTAAGGAGATTAAAGTACTCTAAGTGAAATAAATGAAAACCTCCACATCTAGATATAGTTCCAGTCCAGCTATTGAAAGGTGAAGACAGAGAATCTTGAATACTGTGAGAATCCAAATATACATCACAGGCACCAGCTCCTCAGTTGTCTTTTTGCCAGAAACAGAGGTCAGATGCCAGCTAAGTGATATAGTCAAAGGGCTGAGAGCACAGACTGTTCACCAACAATTCTGTATCCAGGAACTCTACCAGGCAAAAGTGGCATTCCCAGACAAATATTAATAGAATCTGTTAACAGAACTGCCCTACAAGATAGTCTAAAGAGAGTCTTCGGTCACTTCTTGAAGTGACAGTACAGTGGTCAATAACACACACACAAGGTGACTATCTCTGATAAAGTTAACTCCAAGGGTCCTCAAACTTTTTTAAACAGGGGGCCAAGTTCCCTGTCCCTCAGATGGTTGGAGGGCCAGACTAAAATTAAAAAACAAAAAACAAACTATGAACAAATTCACTGAGGGCTGGGATGAATCGGCTGCTAAGCAGCACAGGCAGCAGCAGCAAAAACACCCAATGGCTGGATAAATGTCCTTGGCGGGCCGCATGTGGCCCGCGGGCCATAGTTTGAGGACGCCTGGCTAACTCCATAAACAAATAGACCGTAGAAAGGAAAGAAAGACAAGGACAGGCAGGAAGCGCCTGCGGACGGTTGTCTTGGGAGCACGGGGGGCGACCAGCAGTCAGGCTGCCTGTACACAGTCCACGGGCACTCGGACATCTCTGAAGGGCACCTCGCCCCAAGCTAGAACACATGTTCACCCACGCTCCCTCGGTGGTTTGCTGCTTGGGGCGCCCCTGAAGACCACTGATTGTGCAGTGGAGAGATGGAAATGTGTGGTTAAATAAAACCAATCTGCGGTGAGCACGTCGATGTTCTAGACTCAGCCCCGTGGGGTAAGGAAAAAGAAACATCACGAGGCTGCGGTAGGGGTTCGGACCTCGTGAGTCCTGGCTGGCCTCACTCCGCCTGAGCTGGGGCCTCTGGGGAAGGCTGGAGGCCTCTTTTCCAGAGGCTTGGTTCCTTTGTAACTCAGTGCAGATGCTCAGAGGGTGGCAGGCGAGGCAGGAACTGCTGATAAACTTCAAGTCTGTCCGCCGCCCCCCAGCTCTCCCGCCATCTGTGAAATGCCGTGACAGCAGCATGTCTCTGTCCCATGGGCCCGGGCATCAGAGCCAGCCACACGCTCTCTCCTCTCTGGGCCACTCATCTTCTTCCTCTGGTACCTGGCATTTAGGATCGCCAGGGGTGCGGGGCAGGTGGGGGGCGGTTCATGTTGAGCTGCTCCTGAGAGGGGGCTGGTTTTCTACCCACCAGCTGCTCCAGGCAGAAAGCGGGGGCAGCCTGCTCCTTAGTAACTGAAGGCTCTGAAACCCGGGAGTAGTTCTACTCCCCAGGAGGACCGTGAGTCAGAATCCACCCCAGACAGCGGGGTTTGGGGGAGGCCCGCCCACACCTGGTAGAGCATCTTCCTCGGATGCAGACTGTGCCTCAGTAGGTCTGGGGAGGGGCCCCGAGGCCGCATTTCTAACCGACTGAAATACGAACCCACTGCCACTCACAGTCACCCTAGAGGACAAGATAGAACTGCCCCTGTGGGTTTCTGGGGCTGTAATGCTTTACAGAGTACAGGAAGTTCCACCTTTCTCCCAAGGAGCCACCAGTGGGCTCAAACTGCAGGCGTTGCAGTTAGCAGGCCAGCACATCACCTGCCACACCGCCAGGGCTCCGTAACTCCCAGCCCTAAGGCTAATACTACTCCTCTCATCCAGAGTCATCTCGTCTCATCTGACTCGTTTCAGGGTAAAGGAGCCCTGGTAGTGCAGTGGGTTGTGGGCTGGGTTGTTAGGCTCAGGGGCAGCAGTTTGAAACCACCAGCCGGCTCCAAGGGAGACCCCCAACTTACTGCCATGGAGTGGATTCTGACTCGTGCGATTGTACAGGAAAGGCTACAGCTGCCCCTGTGAGTGTCTGAGACTGTAGCCTCTTTTTTTTTTTTTTTTACTGTAACTCTTTACGGATTTAGAAAGCTCCATCTTTCTTCACGAGCGTGGTGCAGTTAGCAGCCCCACGACTCATCACTGTGCCTCCTCCCCTGGCAGAAAGATGAAGCGTTCCGCTCCATCAGGAGCTGCACTCTCAGAAACCCACATGGGCCATTCTACTCTGATGTCCTCAGAATGAACTCGATGGCAGGGCGTTTGGGTTTGGTTTGGAGGGCAGGGTAGAACTCTTCCTTCGGGTTTCTGATACTGTACATCTTTATGGCAGCAGACTGCTTCCTCTGGGAGTGCTTGTGGGTTTGAACTACCAGCCTCGCAGCCCCCGTGCCTAACCCACACTCCTGAACCTGTAATCCATTGGTCCATCTGACTTCTGTGAAAGAGAGGCTGCTCAATTTGGGGATTTGAGGAAGAGTGGTTTAGTGCTGCTGGAGCCATGAGGGATGACAGCAACCCAGGAAGAAAGGCCGCTCCAGAAAGCAGAGCACGTGAGGCGCTTCCTGACAGGTGAGCTGGGCAGTGCAGCCCTAGAAACAAGCTCCCTCTAGGGTTTCAAGTGGATGACTCAATAAATGCCCTGGTTGTTCAAATCCGCTGGAGCCGGAGCTGGGTCATTGGTCCCAGAGAAAGTGAACATGATCGCAATTGGCTGGGGCATGCTTGGAAGAGTCTAAACACCCTATTCTTGTCTCCTTTCCCGCTGGGCCTAGCACATGATCCTTTTGCACCCAGTAGGGGCTCACTCAATAATGAATGAATACAGTGGAAGCCGCTCTGGCTGAAGGATGACTGGGGACTCAGAGGCTAAAGCGCTCAGGGCTAACCAAAAGGTCAGCCTCTGGAAACCACAGATGCTCCCTGGGTTAAAGATTTGGCCACCTCATAGTGACCTTAAGGACAGAGGAGAACCAAGCCATAGGGTTTCCAAATCTGTACATCTTAAAAAAATTTTTTTTTATTGTCAATTGGGTGAAGGTTGACAGAGGAAATTGGTTTTCCACTTATTACTTCATGCACATCTTGTTTCCGGTCATTGGTTGCACACCCCACAATTTATCGCTACTTATCTCACTTCCTCCTTTTGTTTCCTGTTTACATTCCTCCTCCCTCTCTTGCCCTTTCTGCCTTCTGCAGCGCCTTTTGATCTCAGTTACTTGATATGCATGCTAGATAGTGTTACTGTTGTCCTTGAGATGGAGTCCTTTAGTATGGCCCCTGCTGGGCTGCTATCTGCATGGTTGACAGTTCGAAACCAGCGGCAGCTCCTCGGAAGAAAGGCTGGACTTTCTACTCCCGTCAATAGTTATGGTCTCAGAAATCCACAGTGGGTCCCTAAGTGTCAGCTTGACTGGCTGGCGGTGAGGGAGTGTGGCCATTAATCCCATTTTGGAAGGAGTGCTAGTAGACAGGATTAAGGTAGGGTTAAGTCTTGCCCTTAGATGAGGGTGTGAACCTAGTCACACTCTTTGTTTCCTCGGGGATATGGTATGTTGAAAGACAAAATTCACATCTCCATCAAAGTCATCCCTCTGTGATTAGAGCCATCTCAGAAGTCGGAACCCAAGAGAGTAACCCCAGCCAATGGAAGTGGAGCAGTTTGAGATCTCTGTTGGAAGTGGCAGAGGGGAAGATCAGAGGCACAGAGATCAGGGGACTCAACAAAGGAGCCAAGCTCACACCAGAAGCCAAGACAAAGAGACCGTGAGAACAGAGGAGCAGCACAACACGAGAAAGCAGGGAGGCACAGCAGTGGGCTCGTTTCTTGGCTTACAGAGGCAGGAGCCAAAGGACCACTCAGTGGAGAGAGAGACCTAGTTGCTGGCAAAGAAGAGGTGCTGTGGACCAAGGGCTGTATTCTTACTGTTTCCTGATCTTGTGGTAACCTGTTACCATTCCTAATACATTTCCACAGTTGTGAGAGTTTTCTCTTTGTGTTCCTTGTGCCCACTGCAATGAATTGTCAGTTGCCTCATGTAAGTGGAGACCTGGGAGAGGTGTGGTTAGAGTCGTAATAGGTAAAGAAAAATGGTGGGTGGAGGCATGTCTGACCTCTGCCTCATGGCAATAAAAAGAAGTCAGAGGAAGTCAGAGATAGCCCCACTCCCACCCTGGTTTCCCAACCCTATGCACCTGTGTGTTGTTTGGCTGAAAATGGAGCCATGGGCATGAGCTCAGCTCTAGACCTGATGACTAAGGGTCATAGCCTGGGGTGGGGTGGGGGTGGGGGTTCCACCAGTCCATTTATCTGACCCACAAGCTGGAAGGTTTTTTGTTTTTTTTTTATGATTTTGAGTTCTGTTCCACATTTTTCACCCACACTACCTAGGACCTTCTACTTAGGTACTATCTAAGTCTAGCCTCTGGGTCATGGAGGATAAAGTTCTTGTAGCCCATTCTGCTTACCGGACTCATTGGCGTTCAAAGGAGTCTCTGGGTGGTCCAAACAGTTCAAGTGCTGGACATGTTGCAGCTTTACATCTGTTCAGATGTAACTCCCCCCTCCCTCCCCCCTCAGTGGAATTCTACTTTGCAAAATGGGGTCACCATGAAGTGGAATCCGTTCACCGGCGACTGGTATGGTTTGGTTTCATTTACAGCACACAATTCAACAAGTGTTTATAGAGCTGCTACTTAGTGCAGGCATTGTATCTGCCAGCTCACGTTGGACAAAGGGATGAAGAAGATGTACTTGTTCTCAAACAGCTCATTGTTAAGAGGGTGAAAGAGAGAGAGGCACCCTGACTATCAGCCAGCAGCAGAAACACCCAAAAAGAGCTCAAGGTAGTGGCCCTCCGCTGTTTCTGTTCACCTGCCTCTCTCCTAATCACTAACTGCACTCTGATTTCTTTGTGGGACTCTTATTCCCAACTCCTGAACACAGTCTCTCGGTGCTTTGAGGATGTGGGCTCCACTCTAGGAATCAAAGATGGAGCAAGTCACTCAGACCTTTAAAAAAACAGAAAGTCTGAGAGAGCAGAGTGTCCTGACCCCACATACCTCAGGAAGAGGAAAGGAGATTCCCGGAAGAGATTCGATCTAGGCTTCTCACTTCCACCTGTGGCCTCAGGCGGGAGCGAACACCAACATCAAAAAATAAAACCTAGGCGTGGAGAGGTAGAACTTTGCTCTTCTTGCTATCCTTTCAGACCTGTGTCAAGAAATCTGAGGATAAGTAAAAAGTGTGCCTACCAAATCTTGCTGTTGTTGTTGCAAGATAGCATTCAGTCAGTTCTCACCTTATGTGCAGCAGAAAGAAACACTGCCCGGAACTGTGTGACGCTCTGGTCGATATAGTAAAGCCTATCCTTGCAACCACTGTGCCAACCCATCTGGTTGAGGGGCTCCTTTTGTTCTTTTTTGATTCCCTCTACTTTGCCAAGCACGATGTCCTTCTCCCGAGATTGAGCTCTCCTGGCAACATGTCCTAAGTATGTAAGATGAAGTGTCGCCATCCTTGCTTCTAAAGAAGATTCTGGCTGTACTTCTTCCAAGACAGATTTGTTTGTTCTTTTGTCGGTTTATGGTGCTTTCACTGCCCTTCCCCCACACACATCATAATTCAAGTGCAACGATTTTTCTTTGGTTTTCCTTATTCATTGTTCATCTTTCACATGCATATGAAGTGCTTGGAAATGCCATGGCTTGGGTCAGCCACACTTTAGTCCTCAAAGAAGCATCCTTGATTTTCAACACATTAAAGAGGTCAAATGGATCCTTTGATCCCTCGACGGGGCTTCCCTGAACATTGATTGTGAATCTAAGCAGGATAAAATCTGAAATGGTAGGAACTGGCATTATCCAAAAGTATCATTTCTTGTTTCTTGACATATTCTCGTATAGCTCTATATATTTTTGAAGGAAGCATTTCCATTTCAATCTATCCCTGAAGAATTCTCTGCTCTTCATCTCTTACCGCATCACAAGAGAGGTTTCCGAATCCTTGAAGGAGGTGAATTGTGTGTCTTTTAAATGTTCTCTGAATTTACAGAAGAAAAAGGAGTCTGAAGGGCAAAATCAGGTCTGGAAGCGTGGGTGAAGTCAGGATTATCAACAGCATTCCTGGAGGTCCCCTCTTGGTACCCTCAAAGAATGAGCACGTGCATGGTTGTGATGGAAAAAAGAAATTGTGCTGTGTTATCTTCTTGGCATTTTTTCTCTCGCTGAGGCATGTTTCAATTTTCTTAAAATATCTTCCTAATAAGCTCATGTGCTCATCCTCTGTCCTTTGGGAAAATCTATCAATATGATCACTTTGTGGGGAAGGCTCCCCACTACCCCCCCCCCGCCCCGCCCCGCAAATTGCCATGAATTTCTGAACTGACCCCTCGGTCTTGAATTTAAGTGGCCCAGCAGATCCCTTGAAGCCCACTATTTTGATTGGATCTTGTTTAAATTTTAAGGTACCCTAACAAGACCAAGACAGATGCATAACTGAGAGCACTTGTCTGTAGTCCCATTTACTGATCATAGAGACATGTTTAAATGTATCTTGTGTGGAATCGACACATGCATATGTGAGCTGGAATCCTAGAAACATTGCTTTTTTGGAGTACATATTCTTGAACTGTTTACATCTCTTAAGCCAAAAATTCCATTAGTTTAAGTATGTGCTATGGGCTGAATTGTGTCCTCCTCAACCCCCCCCCCCCCTTAAAATGTGTCATTTGGCTGCACCCTGATTTCCACTATTATGTAATTATCCTCCATTTTGTGATATGCTATAATTATCCTGTGTGTCCTGAATACGAACCCAATCACTATAGGATCAGGCTGTTTCTTGAGTTTTAGTCTCTTTTGTCACATAAGACAGATTAAACAGGCACACAGAGACGTGGGACTTCCTACCACCAAGAAAGAAGAGTAGGGATCCTGCTTTTGTAACTGGTGGGCTCCCTCTGCTGGGAAATTCCTAGACCCACGGGAAAATGAAGGGCAAGTATCTTTCCCCAGAGCTAATCTAGAGAAAGCCTTCCTCTAATGGCTTCAGAGCCACACATTTCCTTCACAATTAGAGGAATGCAGCCAAAAAAACAAAAAAAGGCTGAGCCCAGGTGGTGTAGTGGTTGTGCGCGGGACTGCGGCCAACTGGGTTGGAGGTTCAAATCCAGCAGCAAGGCTGGGCCTCCTACTCCCACCACCAGAGGGCAGTGATGCCAAAAAAAAAAAACCCAAACAATTAGAGGAATGCTCCTCGTCAGAAGCATGCCAGCCAGTTGCTCTTTCCTGGCGTCACCTAAATCAAAGAGGGAAACAGACAGGGAGCATGATTTCCTTGGTCCTTCGAGAGAATTCAAGCACATTCCATGATTGTGTTCTTGCCTGCCCTGGAGTGAGTCTCGATTCAGGGTGCCCCACATGACCCATGGAAGGGCGGATTCGGCGCGTGCTATTTTCCCGGTTGGGATTTTTTAGGAGTCACGTCTTCTGAGGTTCGTGTCAAGGGCTTAAAGAGTTGCACTAGTTGGGGACTTCCTCTCTGAGGTGAAAGTAAGGGTTCCATCTGCGCCCCCCTCCCCCTTCCTGAATGTTCAGCGACTATGTGATGTTCACCCACTAACTACGTGCACTGTTAGATTAGCCACGGAGTCTGAATTTGACGTAAATGGTAATGGGTGCAGAGTGGAAACTGCATTTTCTTCCTTCCTTATGTGACATTCTAATCGCTGAAATGTGGTGTGTGTTGGGGGGAGTTCTTTACAGGAGTTTGCCTCTCATTTACATTCTTGTCTTCTTCCTCGATGATGTTTGTAATGCAGAAGTGATGGCTGGAACTCCAGCAGCCATTTTTGGACTGAGCATGTGCAAGATATACATACTAAGCATAGCAGAAAGGTAGCGAAAGACAGCTGCATGCATGATGATATTATCGCATTGCCAGACTGACTTGAGACTACGTAGTGTCAACTTGTTCTTTATTTTTAATTTTTCCCAACAGTTGCTTTGGCACAAAATTCACATATCATGTAATTGAACAGTACAGTCATTCAATCACATCTAGAGGAGTTGTACAATCACCACAATATCTTAGACATCCATCCTCCCCTTAACTACTGTGCCCTGTGGTCACATTGCCTTCAAACTGAGCTGTGCAATCACTGTCAGTTCTATCCCTTCTCCCTCCTGCCCTCCCTGCTCACCCCAAAAATCCCCCTTCCCTCCCAATCAACCCCCATTCCCTACAACAACTTGTAACAGTCATTACCATAGTTTTTTCATTTTAAAAATATGGAATGAAAACCCTCATAACTTTCTGCTAGTTAATGTGCATTCTCAGTTGCACACAGCCAAATCTAATCCCAGCCGATACATCTAGATTATGTTTTCTAAGGAAATCTACTGAGTTTTTATTCTAGCAGATCTTTAGATTTCCAAAGACCAGCTTTAAGGAATTTAGTAAAACTGCCAAAATTCACAATTCTTTGTATAGTTTCTTGGCTGTGTAAAGTGAATTCAAATGAATTGATAAGCTACAGTGAAATTTTAGCAAAGAAAGCATGAAGGGCTACCCATTTGCAGAAGTCCATATAAGGGCTAGCAATCAGAGCCAACAATGGTCTTGGGGACATTTTTAGAGACATAAGAACGTCAATGTTTACTGATGTGATGTAATGTAATGTAATGTAGTGGTTAAAGCAGTGGTTCTTAGCCTTCCTAATGCCGCAACCCTTTAATGCAGTTCATGTTATGATGACCTCCCCCAACCATAAAATTATTTTCGTTGCTACTTCATAACTGTCACTTTGTTATCTGGCAACCACTGTGAAAGGATCGATCAACCCCCCAAAGGGACCACGACCCACAGGTTGAGAAGTGCGGGGTTAAAGACGTGATTGCTAATGATAGCTCTATGGTTTGAACCCGTTAGTTGCTCTATGGAAGAAAGCTCTGGCTGCCTGCTCCCATAAAGATTTCGGGAATCCTATCTGTCCTACAGGGTCCCTGCAAATTGGAATAACTTGATGGCAACAGGTACCCACCTTAACCGGGAGCTAGCACTTTACAGGCACCAGGATGTGTCCTCTTTGCCCACAGTCCAGAGACGTGACTACCTTGCTAGCATCCCGAGAGCTTCGCAACCTTGATTATGGCTGATGTAGGTAGGTAGGCCATAGTGCAATGTCTTCTCATTTGATCGCCTTTGGGACCCAGTCTAAAGCTGGTTCAGAGTTTAATTTCAGCTTTCTTTTTGATTGAGATTTTTTCTATGTTTTGTCTAGTAATCATTGTTGGAATGTTTTTGAGGGGGTTTATTTTTTGCTACCTGTTTCACTTATGGGATCCAGGCTAGGTAGATCCAAAAAGACAATAACTGGATGGATAATTACCAAGGGGCATGTTAAGGGAGCATGGGCAGAAATGGAAAGCGAATAACAAGGATTATGTGGAGAAATTAGTTCTGAAATTGTGATAATTGTACCATTGTTCTTAGTAGGGTGGAATGGCTTTATGGTATATGAAGTCTATGCCAATAAAATGTTTTTTTTTTATGCACAAGGGAATGAAAATGATGTGTTGTCATTTTTTAAAAAGTCTAATTAACTTTAAGTTCTCTTCAAGGAATTCTGAAGGTAAGGACTGGATCCTTTTAGGTCCGTCTTAAGAGTTTCCAAACCCAAACCAAGCTCATTGTCGGGGAGTGGATTCTAAACCAGGGATACCCTGAAAACCAGTGCAGAACTGCCTCTCAGGGTATCCAAGCTATCTATAGCTATGGAAGCCCACTGGCACTTTTTTCTCCTGGGGAGTAGCTAGTGGGATCAAGCCACCAAGCCAGCACTTCAGGACTGCCCCACAGGACTTCTCTGAGAACGTGAAGGTGGTCTCTCGTCCTCCAGATGATGAAGGAGAAAGAAGAGCCATACAAATGACTCAAGGGAGAGAAAAGCAGCTCCATGGGAAAGGGCTTAATAATACTATCGTCTAACCTGGAAAAGAGAAGCTAAAAAGGGGGTTTACAATGTCCTATGAATGAGCAAAGTAATTAAAAGAGAAGCCTGGCCACTTTTTAATCATCAGAGAGAGTGGAATGGACTTTACCTGTATTGCACAGAAGTGAAGAAAGAGCCTACGGAGTGAAAAACTAAAAAAACCCCAAACTCACAGCCACCAAGTAGATGTTGACTCAGCGACCCTGTAGGACAGGGCAGACCTGCCCTTGTGAGCTACCGAGACTGTAAGGCTTGTGTCAGCAATCCAGCACACCGAAGGCTGTTGAAGGCTGGAGGAAAATCTCCGTTCCAAGAGGTCATCTAAACACCCTTTCCCATTGACTTTTGGAGGAAATACACACATCAAAACATATGCTTCTTCATCAGTTTCTATACCTACAATTTAGCGTCAGTGACTACATCCTGCATGCTGTATCAGCCCTTTTCCCTATCTTCCTGAATTATTTTACCACCATCAACTTGGTCTCACTGCCTCAAACTTGTTTTCAAGTTATGGTTCTCGATTTGGTGTCATAAACATCATTCTTGAACGGACCATGCTCAGGGCAAACATTCCTTACTAATTGAGCTAAACTTGTTCGATTTAAAACCTTAGGGAATAGTTTCTGTTCAAGGTGTAGAGATGATCTCAGGACAGCATATACTTTCACTCCACTGAGTCCAGTAAGCCTGGATTCCTCAAGAATGCTAAATTCTGAAAGAGTTTAAAAAAGTGCTAAATTCTGTTCCACATTTTCCCCCTCCCCTTTCATCAACATTCATCTTTTGAGTCCTGGATCAAAATAGCGAGTAATGGAAGCCAGGTACCATCACCCCCAGTGCAGAGCAAATGGGAGGAAGTCCTTCTGTGATGTATGTCATCTCCTTGTGTTGGGTTAAACTCTATTTACCTACTCTATTTTTATTATATCTAGGTTCTGATACCATTGCAATGGTTACAGAGAGCTCACGGAGAAAAGTCACGATGAAAGGGCTTATTAAGGAAATTAACAGGTTGTAACGCAAGTGAGAAATGCTCAGGGCTTGTTTCAAAATTCTTTCAGGACTTCCATGGAGCATCAGACTAAGACGCATGCGGAAAAAAGGTCTGGCCATCCACTTCCCCCAAAATTGGTCCAGGCCATCCCTGTGGGTCACAGCAGTTCACTTACAACTCCTCCTGAGGGTGATGCGAGACTCTGCAACATGATTCCATTGTGGTGGTAACCTCCAGGAGTTGGATGAAGACCCTCAGTGTGGTGGGATGATGCAGTGGCTACAACGATAGGCTCAGTCATGACAATAGTGGTGAAGATGGTGCAGGACTAGGCATGGCTTGGTTCTGATGTACATAGGGACACTGAGTCAGATTTAAATGGATGACCCTTAAGAACAGCAATATTCATAGGCAGGGCCTGTAAAATGATTGTAGGGGAAATCCCACCCTCTAGTCCATTTTTCCAGGAACCTTTTGAAGCTTCTGGTGTCATCCCTTCCAAACTGTTGCTGCCGCTGTTAGCTGCCCACGGTTTCGGTTCTGACTCATAGCGACTGTAAGCACAACAGAAGGAAGCCCTGCCCAGTCCTGTACTAGCCTCACAATGGTTCCTATGCTTGAGTCCAGTGTTGTAGCCGTGACATCCTTCTATCCCCTTCTGGGTCTCCCTCTTTTTCACTTTTTCGTCTTCAACAAACACGGTGTGCTTCTCCAGGGATTGGTCTCTCCTGATAATATGGGCAACATATGTAAGACAGAATCTCTCCATCTGTGCCTCTAGGGAGCACTCTGATCATATTTCTTCGAAGGGCACAGACCAATATGCCCTTTTAGCAGTCCGTGGTACTTTCAATATTCTTCTCTAGAACCACAATGCAAATGCCTGGGTTCTTCTTCGGGTTTCCTTATTCAATGTCCAACTTTCACATGCATCCGAGGCAATAGAAAACACCATGGTTTTGGTCAGGCACACAGTAGTCCTCAAAATAACATCGTCACTTTTCAGGACTCTGAAGAAGCTTTGTGCAGCAGATTTACCAGATGAAATGCGTCCTTTGGTCTCTCAACTGCTGCTTCCACGCGCATTGACTGTGGACCCAAGCAGGACAAAATCCTTGACAACTTCCATCTTTTCTACATCTGTCATGATGTTACTTATTGGTGCGGTGGTGAGGATGTTGGTCTTCTTTATATTTGAGTTGTAATCCATACTGAGGGTTGCAGGCCCTGATCTTCATCAGCAAATACTTCATGTCTTCCTCCTTTCAGCAAGCCAGGTTATGTCTGTATATTTATTACACGTTGTGGATAAGCTTTCCTCCCATCTTGATGCTTCATTCTTCTTCACATGGTCCAGTTTCTCTGATCATTTTGCTCAAGACACCGCTTACCATGTTCGGATGGAAGATGTCACCTAGAAGACTGAGGTGTGCCTGACTCCAGATGTCATTCTGGAACCAAATCCGAAGCGCACCAATTGACAGCTTGTAGATTTCTACTCACAGCAACCCTAACGCAGAGTAGAGCTACGGCTGGGTTTCAGAGGCCATAAATCTTTATGGGAGGAGATAGCCTCACTTTCCTCCAGCAGAAGGAGCCCTGTGGGCTAGTATTTATGACAGGGCTGCTAACCACCGGTCAGCAGTTCTGCAGGAGAGCGGCTTGGTTTCCTCCTCTTGGAAAGAGTGACAGTCTCAGAAACACACAAGAATGTGCAGTTCTAGCCTGTCTTGTGGGCTCATTAGGAGTCAGAATGGACGAGACGGCGGTGGGTTTTTTTTATTTTTTCTCCAATGGAGGAGGTGGTGGACTTGAACTGCTGACACCATGCCTTGAGCAGGGCTCTCCAAACAGACAAACAAACAGACTGCCACCAAGAGTAGACCTGCCCCGCTGAGTTTCTACGTCTTTATCTCCATCTTCCTCCTGCTGAACCACCGGTGTGTAAAACTCAGACTTTGTGGCTAAGCAGGTCAGCACCTAGTCCAGTATCCCATCTGAGCTCCTCACTCAGAAACTACTTTTGACATAGCAGCATGTACGCTGTGAATGCTTCAGTTACAGAATTCTGCATTCCACTTATCTTCACTTCAGGGTGTACCCTGCATGATACTCATCGCAGGTTAACAGGCAACTCCACTTCCCTATCTGCTTAGCGGGGGAACAGGCTGCTCAAGTAGGTATCTGTCCCTTGAGGTGACTAAATTGGCGGGCTGCCCTAGGTGAATGTTCTTTGCATTATCACCCTACACTTTTCAAATTCTGGCTGCCTCCTGATTTGGAGTTTCGCCTGGGAAGCAAGCCCCTGCTTTCCTCTGAAGATGACTCATGCATGCCACCTTTTACCTACTTTGAAAAGGTTTGCATTGGAGCAAGATGGACTTCTCAAATGGTTCTGTCCAAAGCCGTCACCATTCAAAACAAGCAACACACCCAATTTTATTTCCTCTGGTGACCGATTTGATGTAATGTTATCACATTGTTCACACTTCAATTCAATCTAATAGGGGCCAATCCATTATCAATCAGGATATCAATCATCTTTTAAAAAAATTTAAATAATTTTATTGGGGGGGTCTTACAGCTATTATAACCTTCAATACATCATCTGTATCAAGCACATTTGCACACATGTTGCCACATTCATTTCCAAACATTTTCCACTTGAGCCTGTTATAAACTCCTCTTAAAAAAAAAACTCCTCTTTCCCCTCCCCCCTTTTAAAAAAATGAATCGTTTTATTGGGTATTTATACACCTCCCCTCACGATCCATCCATACATCAATTGTGTGCAGACCTCATTTGCACACTTGTTGCCATCATCACTCTCAAAACATCCTCCCTCCACTTAGGCCCCCAGCTCCACCTCCCCATATTTCCCTTCCCCTCATGAACCTTTAATAATTTCCAAATTATTATTTCATATCGACACTGTCCAATGTGTCCCTTCACTCACTTCCCTGTTGACCATGCCCCAGAGAGAATGTTATATGTAGACCCCTGAATTTGGTTCCCCCATTCTACTCCACTATCCCTCCACCCTCCCAGTGAGGGAATATCGATCCTAAATTTCCCATGTTTCCGACTCCAGTGTACATCCCCTGTGCTAGCTGGACTTGTCTTTTGTGAATGGAAGTGAATGGAAGTTTATGTCTTTTTCCTTGTCACAGTGTTTTTGGTTTGTTTGTTCAAAGGACAATCCGGGGATACATAAATTAAATGCATAAAAGAATATATTAATACACAAAAACCAAAATATCATTATACACGCACACATTTTAGTTGTATGCTCCCCTGTTGTACCCTGTATTGGGCTGCCTTTCTCAAAGTCTGCAGAGAAAGACAGGGCTGACACACTCAATGGGGCAGTTCCATCTTGAGTCTCTATAACTGCTGGATTAGACAGCAGTGAGTTTTGAGAATGCCCCAAAACAAACACAACAGCAAACCCTTTATAATCCAGAAAAGCTTCCTAAGAAGAATGTCCAAAAATAATAATTTGGAGTAACTTTATCCTTTGAAAACAAATCGCAAACTTGCAAAAACAGTCAGTGCCTTTAAGGGGAGAGTGTTTTTCTTTCTTTCTTTTTTTTTTTTTTCTTTCAGGATTAGGTGAGGCCCGAAGCACAAAGCGCTGAACGTGTGTGGTGTTTTTGATCTGTCTGCCTTAATTTCAAGAACCATTTTTTTTTACAAAATTTGACCTTAATTTGTAGTCGACCAGGCTAGAGGCAGTCAATCCATTAAAGCACGGAAAAATAAAGTGGATGTAATTTTAAAACGGGCGCTGCGATGTACAGTTTAGAAGTAGTTGAATGGCACGCGTGCAGTGTTTCCTGCTGTTGCTGTTTTGGGTGGGGGGTGCTGGTGGTCTCTCCTCCCCAGCTGCGGAATCTTTCCTCAAGCCCCTGCGGGAGCGGCCTCCACCCAGCCCACGTCGCAGCCGCAAAGCGGCGGCCTCGTCTCCGCCGGCGCCGTCCGCAGCCCGCTCCCGGCCGCGGCGACTCCGCCGAATGACCGGTAGTAACCTCGCCCCGCCCCCGGCCGCCAGCGCCGCTCTCCGGGCCGGAATTCGATAGGCCCAGCCCTGCACGCGCCACCGCCCGCGGGCCAATGGGCGGCGGCCTCTCTGCATATGCAACGAGCGCCGGTCCGACAACGCGTCCGGGCGGTTCGGCTCAACAGACGCTGCCGTGCCGGCGCCCGGCAGCTGAGGGCTCGTCGTCGTCGTCGTCGTCGTCGTCGCCGCGGCCGGGGCTGGGACGAGGCGACCGACCGGGGAGCGGACACTCGTCCCTCCTCAGTGCGGCCGCGGCGGCTGCGCCAGGGACCCCGCGGCCGCAGCGCGCCGTGGATGCTCCGGGGCGCGGGCAGGCCTGGTGGGCCCGAGGCCGGAGCACCCGGGACCCCGGCGGGGCGGTGAGTGCTGCGCGGGTTGTGGGAACCCGGGACCGGTGGGCGGCGTGGCCTCCGCGTGCTGCCGCAGGGCGCCCCCCCCACCCCCCCGCCCCGGCCGCCCCGGCGCGCGGGGCAACATGGCTGGCCGGGTCGCCGCGGGCCGAGCTGGGGGAGGCGCGCAGGTGGAGGCGTCGCGGGGCGCGGCGGGAGGCGTCGGCGGGGGGCGCCGGGCGGCGGGGGAGGCGGCCCTGGGGGGCGGGGACCGGGCACCAGAACCCCGAGTGCCGGCGGCGTAGGCCGCGCGCCGGGCGCGGGGGAGGAAGGCTGCGTGGTCGCCGGTCGCTCTGAGGGCGGGGACGGCGGCCGCCGCGGCCCGACCGTGGGTCCCGACCGCCGCGGGTTCGGAGCCCTCGCCGGGGCGGGGGTGGGAGGTGGGCGGTGGAGTCTGTTCGACTTTGGGGTGTGTGTGTGTGTGTGTCGAGTCGACCTTGGTATTTGTCCCGCCCTCGACCCGTGGTGGCGGGAGGGACTCGCGGGGCAGACCGCTGTTTGGGGTTTGCGAGCTGTTTATTTACTTCCCCGAGTGTGCGCTGATTACGGACTCCGAATGAGCTGTGTGTCGCCCCGACGGCGTGTGTACTCCCTCCCCCGGCGTAGGTGTGCACAGGCCCGTTTCACACACGGGGCACCTTCGGGAGGGCGGTGGGAACGAGTTCGCCCAGGTGGACTGGTTCCCGGACATGTGCTCGAAGCTATTGTGTCGGCCCCTTCGGAACCAGAAAGGGCACGCAGCAAGCGCCTTAAACATCATATGGAACGCTGGAGAGGGGCCAGGCCTCGTCAGTGATTACGGCTGAATGAAATAGCCGGCACCTGACGTTTATTGAGACGGACGATTACCGGCCGCCGGAGGCTCTCTCTGGGTAGTGCAGACAGTTAAGCACCCTACCGCCAGACCAATGGGTTGAACCCACACAGAGTCTGCCCTAGGACAGGCCCAGAAAACCCTGGGGGAGCAGACCGGAGCACCCATGGGCCCCTTATGTGGGAATGCGCTGGAAGGCTACCAGCATTCCCACCACCCTACCCTGCACTCAGCACTCTGGTCTTTAGGAGTGTGGTAAGCCCAGGTCACAGCCAGAAAGAGAAACTGGATTCCAGTAGGCCTATCGGACTGTCATTTGAGCCTAACCACTGCCTTTTGTGTGTGTGCTGCCTCTCCTTGGTGGCTGGTTTTACCGAGTCCACAGTGGCTTTAGTGTGGGTGGCTAGGAGAGCGGTCGTCTAGTTGGTACCGTTTTCTGCAGGGTCATCACCAGCAGTTCTGTTCCCTTGGGTCCCTGCTGAGAGTTAAAGACTGCTGCCGAATTGCCCCTCACCGTGTATTTGACGATTATTCATAGGGAAGAGGTGTTGTGACGTGGGGGATTTGTCTCACAGACCTTAGGCGTTTGTTTTCTGGCATCTTTCTTCCTGCGCAGGGAGGTTTCCCCACTCTGACACACTTTTCCTTGGTAGGGTTCTCTTGGTTTTTCCCTCCTTCCTTTAAGGGAACGGGCCCTATGGTTTGGCTGTGTGGTTGGTGTAGGGCAAGAGAGTTCCGTTGACTGTCAGGGTGAAGGTGACGGGTCACCCGTGCCTTTCGGGGCTCACTTTCTAGATTTATCACACATTGGATATTTACATTGGATGATGTAAAGCTCAAATCTTCAGGGTCTAAGATATCTTCCCTGAAGGAAGGTTGGAAGAAGGGACAAATCTTGAGGGAAGAATATGGTTCTGTTGGGCTTGATGAGTCACATTTTAGAACCTCAAGATCTGCCTCATTTGTTTGTGTACCATTTCTAGTCTAGTTCATCCCTTGTCCATTTGTGCAGCAAGAGCCTTTTAATTCCAATTCTATGTCAGACACCAGGCTAGATGCTGGGAACACAACAGTGAACAGCATTGATGTGATCCCTGCCTGGAGGGAGGAACCAGACATGATACCAGTACAGCTAGGATGGCAAGTGATGAGGGGTACAATAAAGGGAAAATAGTGTTGGGGCAGTTTATATCAGTTGCAATCTTGATCAAAATTTAGTCCGGGGAATTTTTTTTTTGAAATGATAATAGTGATATTTTGCAAGTTGACTTTTTATCTCTTCCTCAGAGGAAGTGATTAAATGTACATTGGGAAAGAAGTTCAGAATTTTAGAGCATTATTGAGAAAGGGATGTCTGAACAGAGGCCCAAAGCCCATTTTTTGACAGTGGGACATCCTGTCACAGGGAAGAGATGAGTCAATCAGGGTGCAGTAAAGCATCGAAGAAACACACAATGCTCCTTTGGTTCCTTGAGGCTTCATAACCCCCCACTATCATGACCCCAGTACTGCCTTTCACTTCCGGCTAGATCGGAGCATGTACACAGGTACAGTTAAGGGATAGGATCTCATAGCACTCAGAACCCAGGAACAGGAATGGGAGTAGTTTTACCAGAAGGGTAGGGGGAAAGTGGGGAGGGAGGGAGGAAGAGGCAACCGATAAGGATGATTGATGCATAACCACACCCTTCCCCCCTTCCAGGGGGACAGACAACAGAAATGGGGGGGGGGAGGAAATAAGGGAGATGGTTGATATAAGCTATGAAGGGCATCACTGCCTTCTGGTGGTCGTGGGAGCTACCCAGCTTTGCTCCTGAAGAGCTGCTGCTGGATTTGAACCGCCAAGCCCGTGGACTGCAGTCCCGCACTCAACCACTAAGCCACCGGGACTCAGCCCCGAAAATAATAACTGATGATTTATCAAGGGGCCAGGAGGATAGAGAGGGAGGGGAAAAAGAGCTGATACTAAGGGCCCAAATAGAAAATAAATGTCTAGAAAATGATGGCAACATATGTACAAATAAGCTCGATACAATTGATGTATGGATCATTATAAGAGCTGTACGAGCTCTCAATAAAATGATCTTTAAATAAAAAAAAATTTACAGCAACCTAAACCCATTGTCATTGAGTAGATTCTAATTCAGTAGATTTTGCCCCAGAACTCTCTAGGGCGGATTAAAATTGTCCTTGTCTGGTATGGCTTCCAAGACTGTTGTAAATCTTTCATCCAGGGAGTGGTTGGTATTTGGAACTAACTGATAAGTCACCCAGGTGCCTATGTTTTGAGCAACAGGCAATGATTTTTCAATTCCCACTCAGTGTCTGCTCTGGCCCAGATTGTCCCTCCATCACATCTGAAGACAGAAAAATGAGTCAGGAGAGGTTACCCAGTAAAAATCCTGCCTGCCTTCAGGATACTTAAACCTCAGGTACAGCTTTGGTGGTAGATACAACTCTATTTCTCAAAGTGAATAATTGGGAAGTGAGATGGTTGAGAGGTGACATTTAGATTTGAGGGAGATATTTGGATGCCATCTTTGTTATCCATTGCTGCCACATGAGAAATACAAGTGGACGGTGGTTATTCTCACACTTTGCTAGACTTCAGGTCTGAATTCAGGAAAGCCTTACTCTGTTAGTGCTTGGGCAAGGTCCTCTCCTCATCTCTCCTCAGCTTCTGTACTTTCCATTCTCCTCACTATATATTCCCCCAAACTGGTTGAAGTTGTACATGTGAGGAGCAGAAATATTGTTAAAGTAGAGAGTTAGAAATAAAATGATAAAGTAAGAGGCGGGTGGTCTGTGGTTACTGGGTTTCAGGTTCATGCAAGTGATAGGATACAGATAGTTTTCAGTGGATTGAGGCTTCCTGGGCAAGAATTAGACTTTGATATGCGCATGTGTGAGTACGTTTCTTCAGAAACGTTGAGTTGGAGTTGCCTTTGAGAGACACTGGAGCTCGAGGATAGAATTGACCATCTATGTGGAGATGGTGGCTGAAATCACGGGTATGGTTAATAAACCAATCTGAGAGACTTTAACTAGAATTTTGTACTTGAACACCTAGACTTCATGGTACATTCCTTGGTTTTTGTTTCACATTCCTTGACCGGAATCGTTATCATTTCCCCTCAGGAGCCCTCTGTTGTACTGGGAGTACCGTAATTGGAGACACCATCATATTTTCCACCGTTCTTGAAAAAGAATGACATATTTAATATAATTCAGTTCAAGAAATTCACTACTTTCCCAGATTCTCCAGTTAGCAGCTGCTCTAAATTTGGTGTGTGCTATTCCTGTGTTCATTTCTTGATAGTTTACTATTTAAGTCTCAACACTCAGAGAAGAGTGTTGTTTTGCCTCTTTCGAGACATTCTGTTTTGAAAAGTTTGTGAGAAAAGTTCCATTGCTTCATAATCCCATTTTCCCAGGAATTTCTTTGAAGCCCCTATATTGTAGGTATGTATTGTGCACTGTATGTATGCTTTCAGGCTGTAGCTGGTGGTGTGGCATTCATTGTGCCCTTCCAGGTGATAGCATGTTTCACAATGCTTAGCCTTTCTAGGCAGTAAGTAGCTTTGTTGCCTAGGAACATTTCTGATTCACAGACGTTAGAGTCTGCTTCTACATCTTTGTCTCGGGGCAAAATAAACTAACCTTCCTTTTCATTTTGTTGTCTGTTTCTTCTTTCGGATGCTTAGATACTCTTATCAAATTATCTTTCTGCACCTCTATAGGATCTTCATTTATGCACTTAGTTCGGGAATCTGCTGAGGTATTTGCCTGGGTGTCTTCTTGAGACTGCTCGGCAATGTGAGTCTCTTCAGCCATCCCAGAAGCAGTAGGCTCTAAGTGGTTGGAGGCAAAGTAACTTTCACAGGCAGACGGTCCACTGGGAGATGCAATTAATTACAGAGGAAAACACGAATGCCTTCAGTGTGCCAGGAGCCTGCCCTGGGGGGTTAACAATAGTAGGGGAAGTTCACCTTGGTCTTGGCACTTGTGGAGGGGTGGATGATTTCTTATCAATTTAGATCTTTGTGCTTTGATAGATCAAAATGGCTGATACAATCAAGTGAATAAGTTGAAGAAAAGCCTCAAATTCTAAGTGAGAGAATTTTGAAGTAAATCATTGTGTGTCTATCCAAGAACTGAAAGAAGACCAGCTGAAAGAATTAAAGGGAAACCTTGGCAGAGTGGTTACCAGCATTGAGCTGTGCTCACCAAGTTCAGCAATTCAAAATCATCAGCTTCTTCCCGAAAACCCTCCGCGGCAGTTCTCCCCTGTCCTACAGGTCTGCTGTGAGTTGGCATTGATTCAATGCCAGTGACTTTGACAAACACAGGGTCAAAAAAGTGCAGGCTCTCTTAGGAGCTGTGGTCTTGAGGATGAACCTGGGTGTAGTGCAGGTTCAAACCCACGGAACGCCTTGCGAAAAAGAGAGAGAGAGAGATGTGGCAATCTTCTGTAAAGACTTAGAGCCTTGGACACCTGATGGAGGCTTCTATTCTGCCTGTAAGGTCACAGTGAGTCCAAGTCGTATCGGTGGCAATGAGTTTGTCTTTACTCCCCTCACCCACCTCCCCCTCACCCTTTTGGAAATCTTACTCATGCTTTGTAAAATTAAGATGACCTTGATGGGCAGTGGAATGAATGCAGTGTATAAAATCCTGGCAATACAATTTTATTGACATTAAAAAATTTTAAATTTACATGTGCAGAGGAGAAGAAAGGACATTTTTAGGTAGAGTGGGCAGAGGTGGGCTGGACAGACTTATGATAATGTGTGTATGAAAAGAGATTGGAGGTGAGGTGAGAGGAAAATTGAGGAGGCTTTGGATTTTGTGTGTGTGTGTGTGTGTATGTAGCAGTGGATAATTTAAGTAGTCACTTGGGGGAATTTGGGTTGTAAAGAAGAGGTGGTCCATCCACCTTGGCAGTGGGAATGTGGTAAGTACTCATTTAGGGGCTGGGGCTTGGGCAGGGACACCAATGAGAAGGTTACATTTTGCCAGGTGAAAGGAGTTGCACAGCAGAAAGTATGGTGAGACTGAGTAGCAGGAAGGGTTCAATTGGTAGAGAGGTAGAATTAATTCTCAGTAAGGTGGTTGGAAAATGGTGAAAGTAGAGGTCTGGAGAGCTGAGGACAGCTCTCTGGGGACACGTGGAAGCAGGGAAGCAGATGGAAGGATTGGGGGTGGTTGTGGAAGAGCTGAAAAGGCTTGGAAAAACCCCTTGGAGTGTGGCTCTCTACTTTGAAAGGAAGGTGAAAGGTGGACCCACAGTCTTGGGAAGCCATAGGAGCAGTTCTACCTTGCCCCTAAAGGGTTGTTATGACTCTGAATCTACTCGATGACAGCCAGCCTTGTTTGCTTTTAAGAATATTTCAGGGGATGTTTTTGGTTTGAGGCTTAAAAACTCCCTCAGGACAATAGTTGCAAGGATTAGCCAGCCTCTTCGACTGCAGTTATCTGCAGTAGACAGGACAATGTTCCATAATTCTGTAGAGGTGTACGTTTTACCACAAATATCTTAGTACCTGTTTTCTCTGCTTGCTGTTCATTTACTTGTTTAACCAGTGTACTTGAATTTGGCTGCAGGAACTTAGTGTTTGGGAGTTTTTGTACCATTTTTTGTATTAAGTTTGTAGACCTGACGGAGTACCTGGGCCAGTTCCCAGGTGATTCTGAACAAAGAGGAGACATTGAAGGGAATTAGTAGTAATGTCTTAGAAAAATCATATAACACATTTGCAGATTATATTTTAACACAGGATTTTGTCATCAAAGCAAATGTAGAGGTACTAACTCGTAAAGTGAATTGATTTCTAATCTCTTTTTTGTAAGACCAAGCTGTTCAGCATTGTGATCTTATGTGGCATAGTTCTTAATTGTTTGCTTTTGGTAAGCATATAACAGTTTATATTCTAGCCATGAGTTTCTGAATTGTAGAATTTCCAGTATCAAGTTGAATGGTGAAAGGTTTATGTTTCAACCACAAAAGTTTTTTAACTTTATGTTTGCTGGGATGCAGAGGTCCTCATTCTGGGCCTTGAATAGATGAATAGTATCTATATATAAATTGTTTTATGTAAACTAATTAAATATAATTTAAAAGAATATGTAATAAGTTTTTTTAAAAAAAAAACTTTCACTGCAACATAAAAGCCAGAGATTGATGCCTGCTAGCTCTGTGGATAGCTGTTGTTATTGTGGGGAAGGAGCCCTGTTGATGCAGTGGTTACAGTGCTTAGTTGCCAACTCGGTTTTCACTTTACAGAAGAAAGAGAGGCAGTATATTTCTGTAAGTTCTTTCAGCCCAGGAAACTATGGAGCAGAATCCCTGAATCGATCTGTGGTAGTGTAGGTGGAACAATTGTGGTGTTTTTTGTTTTTTGTTTTTATGCAACTGGGAGTTACAAAAATTCTATAAAAACCAGAATGAGTCTGAATGAATCAACCTTAAGACTCTACTAATTTTTTAAGGTAAACAGAATGAATAAACTTAAGTTAATTTATATGGGTTATCAGATACAGCGCTATTTTCTGACAGCTCAGTTTGGTTTATTATAAAGTTCCATGTCATTGGTGTACTTAGTCCATGAATTTATGCTCATCATTTACACTTAGGCTAGATCTGCATGTTAACTGATATATGATGAGACTACACAGCCTTCTTTGGAAATACTAAATGTTCAGTTTGTAAGTCACTTTCTGAGGCATAAAAGGAACATGCCTATTCTATCTGACGGTACTTTGAAGTGAGTGAAAGTGGCAGATGCGGGTGAGATGGTATGGGTGGCAGGGAGATCACAGTACTCTAGGAGAAGTAAAAGGCTTACAGTGATGGAGGAGAGTGACAGAGAGCTTGAGCTTGTTCCAGATCTGTCTCCACCTGTTCTAGTCTGTGACCAAAGCTGGTAAGTTCTGGGCTTCAGCTTCCTGCTTTTTTCTAATCCACAGTGACTCTGGGTCGACTGCCTATTCATGCCCCATCCTCAAAATTGCCCCTATGTTTGAACCCATTGTTGTAGGCACCGTGCCAATCCACCTCTCTGAGGGTTTTCCACTTTTTAAGTGGTCCTGTACTTTGCCAAACTTGATGTCTTTCTCCAAGGATTGGTTCCTCCTGTGATAACATGGTCAAAATGAGATGAAAATATGAGGCTAACCCTACTGTCCTTTTATCGATGAAGCATTCTGGCTACATGTCTTCCAACAGACACTTTTTGTTGTTGTAATTTATGATATAGTCAATATTCATGGTCAACACTGTAATTCTAAGGTGTCATCATTTTGTTCTCATTCACCATCCCAACTTTTGCTTCTTCAGAATGATAATTCTGTTTTTCAGCCCTTAAAAATAAAAAAGGAAGTCTTTTGCTGTAGGGTGTGCACAGGACAAATCACTGGGCTGTTGGGAAGAAATGGCAGAATTTCTATTTTATGATTTTGTAATGTTTTATAACGTTTACAACCTACAGTTCTCTATCCTATAAAGTTGCTGCGTTGTAACGGACAACCACAGCCCAACAGTTAATCTACAATTGATCTACACTACAGAAGGCCAAAGGATTTTTACTGCAAGCGGTTTGTGATCCTCCAAGTGTAGAGTTCACAAAATTTGGAGAAAAGCTTGGAGGTGATCTGTTAGGGGACAGCTTTAGGGATTAGTTGAGGTTAGGCTGGGGTGGAAGTGCTTGGGTTCGCTGGCTCTGGCAATTAATTTGAAATTCACTTGAAAAATGGTGGATATAGTACAACAGCTTGCCTGTTTTGAATTACCTTGTAAGAAATAGTCTTACACTGTGTCATGTGTTAGATCACAGGGTAGACGTTTGGATAGGGCACCACCCACAACATGACTCCAGTGACTATGACTAAACTAATGTTGGTGGGTTTGAACTGTCAACCTCTACATTTATAGTTTCCAAACTTATATTGTCTACTGTCCTCTTAAAAAAAAATTCCTCATTACCTCCCTAGCAATGAAAATCTTTTGTACTCCAGCCCAGTACCCAGAATAAAGTATAGGTATCTGCTCTTACAATGCCCTTAGATCATTCCACATACCACCAGGGGCCGGTGGCGCCCACTTTGGGAAACTATGTGAGTCTAGTCTTTGGGATTTACCCTTAATGCACTGGTAATTTATCCACAGATATCTTGAATGTATACAATGTTTTCTTATAGGAGACTGGCATATTAATATTGGGTGATTAATTACAATCTTTTGGTTTTTGTTATTAACCTTAAATATTTATATTGAATGATCATTTTGTTATCTTTTTAAGATAAGCCAAAAAGATTTGATCTTTTGGGGGATTCTTTTCATTTTTGAAAGAATAAACTCAGACCCACTGCTGTTGAGTTGATTTTGACTACTAATGTTACCTTTAGGGTAGAGTAGAACTGCTCTCAAAGGGCTTACAAAGGTGTCGGTCTTCACAGGAGCAGACTACTACATCTTTCTCTCATGGAGCTTGTTGGTGGGTTTGAACTGTCACCTCTACATTTATAGTGGCAAGCATGGCACCACTGGGACTTGTTTTAAGGAATTAGTATTGTGCTGTCTCTTCTAGCCCATAAATAGAAGGAAGCCTATCTAGGAAGGGCAAGATAGTTTTGTGTTATTCACTGCCCTATATCCAGGAGACAATTGGGAATGAATCAATCTTTGCATCTCTGCCACCTAGCACAGTTGTGAACATCAAATGCCCAATATTTACTGAATTGAGAGAATTTAAGAATTTACAAAGAAAAGCTCCAGCAAAATCTTGGAAGGCCAACAAACTGACATCAAAATGACTTCTATGTCGTTACTATGAATTTCCTTTGTTCTTTTGTAACTTAGCTTAAAAGTTCTATATATGACCCAGTACCTTGGTGATTGATGCACACATTAATGTGATTGGCTGCCAACTGAGAGGTTGGTAGTTGAAGTCTACCCAGAGGTGCCTTGAGAGAAAGGCCTGGTGATCTACTGCTTTAAAGTACATTTTTCTGTGATGATCAGCCCTCCCCCAGAGACATGGCAGTCTACCATTATGATCGTGCGTTCAGTAGTACTGGAGTTTTTCTGGGGAGCCACCTTTGTGCTCCTGAGTAAATTACACATGGTTGCGGCATATCTTTATTTTTTTTTTTTTTTGATTCCTGGATTAGATGTGCTGGTAGTTTAGGATTTTTCCCTCACATACCCTAGAGAGATTGTCCTATGTGCAGTGTCAGATTTGGAATCAGGTTTTGCAAAATAAATGACTAAACTTCTACCAGTTCTGGCTTTACAGTGTCTTTAAAACGTGTATCAAAGTAATATATGCACACGGTGGAAGGCTTTCTAAATCAGAGTGTGCAGTTGGAATGCAAATTATTGGAACCCTTACATGTCAGACTGTTATTAAAACTGTATCTAGAGTTGATGGGGAATTTAGCTAGAAGTAGAATTCGAAGTTAAAATTCCCTGTACTCCCCTAAAACTATAAAGGTGCTGTAAGATATCTCGGGAATAGAAATATACCTCAGTCCTTCACTCCACGCAAAAAAGAATTTATGCCAAAACCTGGTTCTGATCAAAACACCCAGGAAATCCCTCACTCCTGTCAGCCAGCTAGGAAAATGGCTTGAGAGAGAGAGAGAGAGAGAGAGAGATAGATAGATAGATAGATAGATATGTGGCTGGCTCCGTGCTGCAGCCTGGCTGGACTACATTGTAGGGCAGCCGCATGGTAGGAGCTCTTTTTCCAAGCCACAAACTTAGCAGTTTTCAATTCTCCCGTGGGGAGGTGTGGTTTAGGACCCTGCTTGACCCCATTGGCTGAATTTACCTGATTTAGGTAAGCCAATCCAGCTTTCGAATTGCTCGCTGGAAACCTCTTGACTCTAGAGAACTGGTGCTTGCCTTGGCTAGAGTTAGATTGCTAACTGCAAGATCAATGGTTTGAGACCGCCAGCTTCTCCTTGGGAAGAAAGACCAAGGCTGTTTGCTTCTGTAAGATTTTAAATCTTGGAAAGCCCACATAGTGTCACCATAAGTTGAAATTGACTGAGGGCCTGTTTTTTTTTTTTTAGTTAATCTAAAGAAAGGTGAGTTACTGTCTCACTACTTACTCCTTCTGCATTCCTTTACCCATGGTCTAGAGCAGTGATTCCCGAAGTGGGCGCCACGGCCCCCTGGTGCGCACTGCAGCAATCCAGGGGAGCGGTGATGGCCACAGGTGCATTTGCGGGTGATGAATAACTGTAAGGGGGCGGTGAAAGGATAAAAGAAAGAAGATTTAGAAAAATTGATTTATGTATTCCGCTCATAACGCTTAAGTTTTCTTGGAACAATGTACTGGACGTTGGCTCGGTTCCCTCATACACCCTCACGTGCATTGAGGTATGTGCAGTTGCGCACTGCTACTGTTCATGTGGTGCCACTGATTGCCGTTCCAAAACACGTGAGCGCTATGCACATTGCTGCGGGCGACTGCCACTAGTGCGGTTGGTCGATCGCAACGCCAAAGCCTGCAGTAGCAGCGGTAGTACTGGCTACTGGCAGTGCTACCAGCAGATTTTGTAGCTTGCTATGAATCAGGAGATTTTCCGTAATATGACTCTCAGTTAGATTGTTGTGATATTAAATCCGAATCTAGTAAGATAGCTTCTAACAGTTTGAACTGTTCCTTTGTATTCTGTTTTCTCTTGAAGTTTCTTTACTAATCGTGGAGCAGAAATTGTTGGCTTTTCATTTTCAGTATGCAAAATTAGTGCTAAATATTGATCATTGAGAAGTTTTTTTCTCCTCGAACCAAAATTACGTTTGAGACTGACTTTTTCAATGCTTTGAAATGCTATTGTGTATGGTGGATTTAGGTACATCAAGTAAAGAGATGATTTCTCTTTCTGTATAATTTTTTGATTTTAATTCAATGATACTGATTCGCTTACTGTTCAAAGAAAATTTTCGATACGACATAAAATTATATTAGAAGGGAGACATATTTATACCTTTGCTTGGAGGGAAAATAAGAGAGAAACTATTAAATTTTTTTCTTGCCTCAAGTTTTTATTGATGCAAAACAATTTATTTTTTTTTAAATCTTATTTGAGTCGTGAATTTAAGCAAGTTGGACTAAATAAAAATATCTATATTTAATTATAAAATATACCTATAGAGTTTATTTTTAAACAATGAAAATGAAAAGATCTTTATAATTTGACTTGCCCCAAATTAATTTTGGCATACTGTATCTTTCTGCTTAATTGCTATTAAAATAAAAAAATTAATTTCCAGGGGACGTTAAGTAATATTTTTTCCGGAAAGGGGGTGGTAGGCCAAATGAGTTTGGGAACCACTGCTCTAGCGGCTCCTGCCCTTGAACTCTGGAGAATCATCCTTCAGCAGTGTTGCCCCCTTCTTCATTCTCTTTACTTTTGCTTTCTCAAATTCCCTTTAGTGGAATTCGGAGCTCTGATGAATTTGGCACCTCATTTTTCAACTGGACTTCTTTTTAATTTGACAGTTACTTGGTTTTTATTTTCTTTCTGGGACATATTCTCAACTTCATTTCTGATATTTGCCCTGGAATTTTAATTCAACCGTTAACATTTATTGGTTTCCAAAAGGTGTCTTACTTTTAATTGTTCTTTATAGCATTCTAAGGAGCTCCAAGTGACTCTGGGCTGTTAGGTTGCTAATTGCAAGGCCAGTGGTTCAAATCTGCCAGCTGCTGTGTGGGAGTCAGTTGAGGTCTGTTCCCATGAAGAATTAGTCTTGGAAACTATACAGTCACTGTGACATGATGGCAAGTACTGGGTCTTTTTTGCAAGGGTGTATGTGGGGGAGGAGGTGTCAAATTACCTTTTGATTGCATCTACATTTTCAAAGTGTCCCTCCCTCCCCCCATTTCCTACAATGTTTGTATTCCTTTAGCACTTTTTTGTTGCGGTTTGTCTTTCATCAAAGGTTACTGTGAGTCAGCATTGACTAGATGGCCCTTAGTTTTGTTCTGTTTTGTTTTGGTGTTTATAGTGGTTTTATCAAATATCTGGTGAAGCAGAATTTTGTCATCTTCTGTCTGAGTTTTGAGATGGTTTCCCTGTTTCTAGTTTTATTTTTTCCCCTTACCCAATAAAATCTCAACGTTGACACTGTGCGTGACAATATGAAACTGAAATCTGATGATGTCACCCTGCATAAAGCCTTGGATCCTTCAGAGACCTGGATAACGTCTTAAGCCACTTAGCATGCCATGGTTAATAGTGGCAAAACATAATGCTTTTGGTGTCTGCTGTAACCAGTTTCCACGAACTTTTTGCCTTCGACAGTCCAGGATCGAAGCCAACATGTTGGCAGAGCACTGTAGTGAGCCTTCTCAGGTTCTAGAGAGACTGGACCTGGCTTCTTGTGAATTCTGGCGACTACTGGTATTCCTTCTCTTCATGCCCTCCTTTAAGGCCAGCACCTTCAGATCTCCCTGCCTCTTTGTAAGGATAGGTGTTTGGGCATTTAGGACCCACCTGAGTAATGTAGGATGCTCTCCCTATCTCCAGAGTTGTACTTTTATCATACCAGCAAAGATCTCTGTTCCCCCAAAGTTATCACATGCAGGTTCTAGGGTATTGGTGCCTGGTAGCTTCCAGTGCTGCCATTCCTTCCACCTACTAGAAGCTGCTAACACGGTCACTTTCCTTTATGCCGCTGGGCTTCTGACTGTAATTACTAAGCGAAGCCCCTGATTTTCTTGTTTGTGTGGTCCAAAGAAAATCCTTTATCCTGCCTTCAGTGGCAGAGTCTTGTATGCCTATGTTCTGTGTGTGTCTCATGGTTCTGCCAGGCTGATGTGGTTTGTCTTGTCAGGCTGGTATAGTGTGGTCTCAGTCCCAGGATTTGGCCTCTGGTTAGGTACTCAGTTTTTTTTGCTAACAGGATTTTTCGAGGAACTTTTTTTTTTTTTTAAACGATTAGACTCTGGCAATTGTTGTACTCCCAAATTGGTTAAAACAAAAATCAAAACAGGTGTAATATATGAGTGGACAGGGGTCAGTTGTCCCCTGGCGGGTTTCTCAATGGGGATTGACTGGGCCAAGGGCATTTCCGATGTCACATTGTGCGGAAGACTGCCAAGCTGCTCTCCCAAGCATCTCCTTGGCACCAGGCCGTGCTTGCCTCCCACACATTTGCCAACACGTGCAGTGCAATATTTTTTTAATCTCTGATGGACTTGTAAGAAATTCTGATGGGAAAAAATGATAATTGTTTGCATTCTCCTGATAATTAGGAATGTGACCATTCCTCTCCTTGTCCAAACTTAATTGGCACTTGAATTTTTTTCCTGTGAATCTTAGAATTTACACTGCCCCCCTCTCCCTTTTCATAATGTTTTTTGTTTGTTTGTTTGTTTTGTTTTTGTTTTTGTTTTTGGGTATCACCGCTCTCCGGTGGGGGGAGTAGGAGGCCCAGCCCCACTGCTGGAATTGAACCTCCATCCCAGTGGGCCGCAGTCCCGCGCACAACCACTACGCCACTGGGGCTCAGCCCCATAATGTTTTTTTATTTGTAGAAAATTTGCAAAAGTTCTGGATGTTGTTATGCTGCCATTGCCCTCATTTACATATGAGGGACTGTACATAAGAAATAAGACTTTTTTCCCCTCCCCCTGGTGAATACGTGAATGAACTTACCCAGAACTATAGCTTAACAAGAAAATCAGGTTTTGAATCAAGAAATAGCTCATTTTAGAGTTTGTCTTTCTTTTACAGTACCTGGCTGCCTTTCAGGGAAAGATAAATTTATGATGAACCATTGCTGTGTTGACTTTTGGTGCAGAAAACTAACCTGTTAACTCTACTGAATAGCTCTGAGTTTAAACTACTGTTAATACAATAAAAGAAATATCCCAGGGACCTTCAGTATTGTTTTGTTTTTTGATTGTACATATTAGGGGGTATCTCAGGAATGTTTTGCCATTAGGGATCACCTTCTTGAAGTTGTGACACATGTCTTTTGGGGCTATGAAAACTAGGATTGATGAACCTATAGAGTTAGCAAGTGGAATAAGAGTGTTGGGGGTGAGCACATCAAGGGGGTGGTGAGGTGAAGGGGTGATGATATCAAGAGGTCCATATAGAAAAACAATGTTGGATCGAATTGTGGTACCAAATGTACAGTTCTGCTGGATGTGGCTGAATTATGGAATAATTTGATATATGTATTAGTCCCAATTAATTTTAAAAAAGTGATGGGAAAATGGAATTTTTTCATGAGTTTTTGTGCTATTCTTGTAACTTACATGCTTCATAGGTGATTGAGAAAGTGAGATATGTGTTGTTTGTTTTTTTTACTTATGGATCAGGTTCAGATTTACAGAGAAGCTCATTGATTTCACATTCAAAAATGCATGCACATTTGGTTCTAACACATCCTATTATAATCCATCCCCTCAGTGTACCATTACTAGACTCTGTTTTGCTCAGCACTCTACTTCTCAGCTGGATCTTATAATTCATTCATTGCAGCGACCACACAGAGCTCATAGACAGTGTTCCTGATTATGGCTTTATTATGGAAATAAGTTACAGGTGGATGTGTTCAGGATAGAGTTGTTCCTTCAGGTCATGTTAACAAAGTTCTTTCAGGGATGCCAATAAATGCCCAAAGAGCACATCACTCCACTGTAGACCTCAGCCCAAGGCACTTAGTCCAAGCTTCCTGAATCCAGTTTCCTGAGGCACATCCTTCCACAAGCCATCCTCTTGCCCCACAGCACTCAGCTTAACTGACTTTATGGACTGTGAAGTCCATCACTGTCTTACGCCCTGGTTCCTGGTTCTGCTGCTGCTCCTCTTCTGCCATTCCTCTAGTGTCACAGCTAATTTCTGGATCAAGGAGATTCATTGTACAGGGATGTCCCCAGCCTATTTTTGCTGGTAGTAAGATTTCCTTCCCTCCTCCTTCTATGACCGAGTGAGATTACCCTCTCTCCTGCTTCATTTTATATGCAGCAGCTTGGCAATCAGACCTATTACCAAGCACAGCTGAATGCCATCAGTGTCTTCCCACCTTCTTAGACCCATTGGGAAAAGGTTTTTGGGTGGGAGTTTCAGAGACTGAGTAGAAGAACCACATTAAAAGTCATTCACTGCAGTTCCTCTCGGAGCGGAGACTTCAATAGGTGGACTTTGATACCTACGACGCTGGAGCCTACAGCAGCTTTGGCGATGGTAGAGGGTCCCAAGGCAGTGCTGGCAGCCATGGTTCCTGCAACCAGAAGGAGCTGCCCACAGAGACTCCCTTGACAGCATATGTAGGAAATCTACCCTTTAACATGGTTCATGGTGACATAGATGCTATCTTTAAGGATCTCAGCATACCGAGTATAAGGCTAGCCCTCTGACAAATTCAAAGAGTTTTGCTACGTGGAGTTTGAGGAGGTAGACCCCCTCAAGGAAGCTTTGACCTATGACAGCGCACTGTTGAGTGACTGGTCGCTGTGTGTGGACATTGCAAAAGGCAGAAAACAAGATAAAGGTGGCTTTGACTTCAGGAAAGGTGGAACAGATGACAGAGACTTCAGGGATGACTCCTTAGGGACGGCAGTCACCCCGGGGACCCGTGAACAGGCCCTCCAGTGGGGAGGAGTTGTTTCTGAGACAGCCCTGCCCTTCAAGGATCTAACATGGACTTCAGAGAACTGACAGAAGAGGAACGAGCACAGAGACCACGCCTCTAGGTGAGACCTCCGCAACACTCCTCAATCAAATAGTCAACCCCAACTCGGCCATCTTTGGGAGAGCCAGGACCAGAGAGAAAGTGGTTCAGAAAGAGCAAGAATGAGCTTGCGGTGTGCAGGGCATCGGGTGTGGGACCCATTAGGAGCAATCCCGCAGCCTGGTCAGAGCCTCCCACTGGCTGCCCCCACTGTCTCCATTCCTGCGCTTGACACTTGTCCTTTTTTACAACAGAAACACAGAGCTTGTGAATGCATGTCAGCTGTTAACAAGTGGTTTTTAGTAAAAAGAAAAGAAAAGAAAAGGTCATTCACTGCTCTGCAGTCACTAATCAACCTTTCTCTTTTCCTGCTTACATTTCTCCCCCGTCCTAGACTTCTGCATTTTGCCCTTGGGTAATTGGTACCCTTTTGATCTTAGCTGGTTGGTTATTCTAGCATGAGGGTGGATTCCGTTTCAGAACTGTGACTAAATACAGAGGCAGTGAACTAGTTAGTTAATATGGCTCTTCTAGTCATGCTTTCTAACTCACACCTAAGGACCTTTTCTTGCATGGGTCTGGTAAGAATGTGGGGGAAGATATGGATAGGATCCCCTGTAAGTGATTGCAAACAGGATTCCCTAGAATGCTATTCTGCTCTGTATAGAATAAACCCTCTGAGAAGAAGAAGGGATCTCATTCTCAGCAAGAGCGGAGTGGCATTCTAATGGACAGTGCAGCGAGTTTGCTGAATCCTAATGGCAGCTAGCTATACCACCAGAGTAGCAGCAGCAGAACCAGGAGTCAGAGCATGGAACAGAGTGGTGGGCTTCCAATTCATGGTGCACAAGTGCAGCTGCGTTCTTTTGTACAGGAGGATGACTTGTAGAGTGGGGTGCTGCTGGGCACTTACTTGGCGAAGCTGGTCTTGCTGATTCATGGAAATGGAACTGAACTAGGTGCCTTTGAGCTGAAGCTGACAGGACTACGGAGTGCCTCTGGTTTGCTGACCCACGGAGCTTGAGATTAATGCCTGTGGGTTGAGGTGTACAGAGAAGTGGTTATGCTCCTTTGGACGTTAGCAGAGCTGAAAGAGCTGTGTAGCATGCCCTGAGAAACAACTATACTTAGTTTTTTGGCATTACAACTTAGGAACTTCCTTAATAAACCCTTTAATCATGAATTTTGAGTTCTATATAGCCACGGCATATTAGAGCCCAGAGAGGTAAAATACAGAACATTCAGGCAATATATGAAGGCCTATAGTAGTTCTCAGGGTGTCTCACCTGTGTATGTCCAACAAGTAAGTGTGGTCTCATGGACTTTTATGATTTTGAGTTTTGTTTTACATTTTTTTCGTCCACTCTGTCCAGGACTGTTTCATAGGGTCCTTGCTCAGAGGAGTTGGCACCATGGTACCAGTAATTGGGCACCATCTAGTTTTTAAGGTCTCAGGGTTGTGAAGCTGATGTTTTCATGGTCCATTAGTCAGTGGAACTAATTGTTTCCATTTTCACTCTTTTTTCAGAAAGCACCCTTAGTTGTACTTAAGATGTCTGCTTATGACACTCCCATTTTGGTAATCCCCTTAAGATCAGCAGTTCTCAACCTCAGGGTTGAACTTTGGGGCTTGAACAACTCTTTCACAGGGTTCACCTGATTCATAACAGTAGTAAATGACTGATGAAGTAGCAGTGAAAATCATTTTATGGTTGGCGGGATCGCCACATATACTGTATTAAAGGGTCATAGCATGAGGAAGGTTGAGAACCACTCCCTTAAAAAGCAATATATGGAGTGTAACTTTTAGCAGCTTATCATTATGGATGAACCCCGTCATGTACATTTTTGGTGAAACTTTGTGTGGTACTTGCATAATCTGGTGTCAGTTTGAGAGGATTGTGAGTGAAGGGGTGGAATTTGGCCTGTCAATCAAGATATAACCAGTGAGGTCTCTGTGTGGGCATCGCTTTCTCTTGATAATTCTGGAAATTTCTACTTTTCCTTTTTGGATGGAGATGGAAGACACTTTGTCAGCTCACTCTTTTGAAGACTTTCTACTGATAAGATACATGGCACTATGTTGATAAGTCCCTGTGCTCTGGGAACCAGAGAAGCCACATGGAGACCCTTGCCAGCACTGAGATGCTTCTACTGCCACTGGATCCAGAAGACTTCCAGTTCACTTGCCTGTGATCTTCCTACATTTGGTGCATTGCATGTGTTTCACGAGTCTGAAGCGGACCTTATAGATTGCTATCAGACATGGGCTAGTATTGGACTTATGATCTTGATCTGAACTGGATTGGGATGTTTTGTCAATATTCAATTGCTATTGTATATAAACTTTTCTGTTTCTTTAAAAAATCATTTTATTGAGGCTCATACAACTCCTCACAATCCTTCCATGCACATATACATACATACGTTGTATGTCAAGCACTTTATACATTTTTTGCTCTCATCATTCTCAAAACATTTGAATTCTGCTTAAGCCCTTGGTATCATTCTTTATTTTCCCCCCTCCCCCCTCATAAATCCTTGATAATTTATAAATTATTATTTTGTCATATCTTACACTGTCTGATGTCTCCATTCACCCACTTCCCTGCAGGGAGGAGGTTAAATGTTGATCCTTAGAATAGGTTCCCCCTTTCTACCCTACATTCCCTCTGCCCTCCTGGTTTTGCTCCTCTAACCATTGATCCTCAAGGGATCATCTGCCCTGGATTCCCTATGTTTCCGATTTTTGTCTATACTAGTGTACATCCTCTGCTCTAGCCAGATTTTTAAAAATTGGGATCATGATAGTGAGAATAAACCTCTTTCTTACACACCTATGAGTTTCTATGGATTTGTGTTTGTTTTTCCAGACTAACACACTTTGCATGTTAAAATGACAGTTGCTTCAGTAATGAGCTAGTGTTTCCAGAAAAGTTCTCAAAAAAAGTTATTCACTGCTCTGCAGTCACTGGTCACACTTTCTTCTTTTCCTGCTTCCATTTCTCCCCATCCTAGACTTTTGAATTTTGCTCCTGGGTAATTGCTACCCATTTGATCTTAGCTGTTGAGGTTGAGAACTAGAAATATTTTCAAGAAGACATTGTTACCTGGCTCTGACTCACTATTAGAAGTAATGTCTTTAATTTGGGGGTGGGGTGGGGGGGTTGGCTTGTTTTTGGACAGGTCTTGAAAACTTCTTAAAATCTTCGAGGTGCCTTGCTAGCTCCAAAGGCACTAGTGCTTCCTACCATTGTCAAAGTTTTAATGTTTCCTTTGTGTGACTTCTAAAGAGTTTGTGAAACGTTGGGGCAAGTATTTAAGCATCAAGTGACTTTGAAAGTTTGAATAATCCCTAGTATTTAGGGAAACAAATAAAATTTGACATTGATAAAATGTTTACTTTTTTGAGTTATAAAAACTTTTTCTTACTAGGCATAACATTTAAAATATATTTATGACTGAACTATTAAGAAATTCTAAATTTTTATTTTGTGATTGTAGAATTATGATAGTTATGAGACTGCAGCTGTCATACTTGTTATAATTTCATAAGATCCCTGTAAACATTAGGCCATGTTACTCATTTCTGTTTTCCTTCTTCTCTCCTTTTTGTATCTCATTATCTGCAAGGGATTAAAACCCAGTAGCCTGTAATTTTCATAGTGTTTAGCACTAAGGTTCTGCATGTTAATTGCAGTTGTCATAAACCCACTGCCATATAGTTGTTTCTGACTGACAATGAATCAGGACCGAGAGGTAGATCTTTACAGATCCACGGGTGGGTCTGAAGCACCTGCCTTTCAGTTAGAGTGGACCACTTACCCACGATGTCAGTAGGGCTCCAGCACTAGTCTCATAGGGTGAAAGAAAGTTTTAATCTTTCCTTCGTGTGTCTTGTAAAGGTTTTGTGAAACTTTGGGGCAAGTGTTTAAGGATCAAATTATTTTGAAAGTTTGGATAATCCCTAGCATTTGGGGAAACAAAAATCAAATTCAGTAGACTGTTAGAAGGAATCGTCAGTCTATGTTGGTATGAACTTTGAAGAACTTAGCGAAGTAATAACCATTTTATCCAGTGCAATTATGACTGTTGACATATTTCAGAAGTCTCATTTCAAATTCTGCCCATTTCAAAAGAACTTTTGTTTTCTATTTTTTAAAAATTGTACCAGTGTGTTTTATTAAAAACTGTAGGCGTAGACTCCTATGTAGACAAAGGGGATGTTTTCTGCTTCCTTGATAATGATTGCTAGGCTGAGCCCCGGTGGTGTAGTGGTTGTGCGTGGGACAGCGACCCACTGGGATGGAGGTTCTGTTGCAGCTCCACGGGGCAAAGGCTGGGCCTCCTACTCCCACCACCTGAGAGCAGTCATGCCAAAAAAAAAAAAAAGAGAGAGATATGATTGCTATAGAGATTGCCCCTTTTCAGCCTGGGGTGCGTTCTTCCAGATCGCGTATGTGCACATGCAAGATTGCCTTCTTTAATGAAGCAGGTCTGCCCAAAACGAGTATATTGTGCTTGTTGCTCTGTTTTCACTTTACTTTAGATACTGGATCTTCCTCACCTGAGGGAAATATGTAAATAAAACAACACAGTTTAAAAAAAAACACAGCGCTGTTGAAAACCCTATGCAGTATACTTTTTCTCTGACACTTGGGATTGTCAGGATTGGCGTTGAATGCAACGAGGATGGCAAAGCGAAACATGGGGTGAGAGCTCATCGTCAGCTTGCTAGCTTAATTCTGATGAAGGAAGAAGAGTTTCATAGACTTCCTTCTTGGGGGAACTCAGTGCTGTGGGTTCTAAGATCTAGACTCCCAACATTTCACATTTCAGAACAATTGTCCAAGTATCTGAACATCTGTGTCTTAAAAGTGGTACAGAAACGGAAGAAGTTCATATGTTTTTTATAGTGTTAATGGATTAAAACATTTTAAACTCCTTAAAAAACCTAAAACAGATTTACTGTATATACTCCTGTGTAAACTGAGTTTTTTTTCTTTTTTTAGATAACACCAAAATATTTATCTAGAATTATTAAAGAAATCACAGCACTTTGGCGTTTCAGTAAAACTTTAAAATGTCCATAGGTAAAGATAATCGCATGGTATTTTACATTGTACCAAGCGAGAAAGCTTGGTACTTTGATCACTTCGTAGGCACTGTGAAGCTGGACAATGAGTCAGTGAGGACCAAAGAATGACTGATGCATTTGAATTAGGGTTTGGGCGAAGAAGAGACTGCCAGGAGAATAAACAAATTTGGCCAATATGTCTTGAAAGAATTTCAATCACCACGCTCCTTAGAAGGGAAGATGGCGAGACTTCATCTGTGGATGTGTTATCCGAAGGGCCAGTCCCTGAAGAAGGACGTCATCCTTGGTGAAGCAGAGGAAGCAAAGAGGAGGCAGACCTTCAGAGAGACAGACCGTAACAATGGGTTCATCCACAGCAATGGCCGTAGGGATGGCACAGGACCGGGCAGTATTTCGTTCTGTTGTAAATAGGAACCAACCTGGACAGCACCAACTACAAACAGCAACCAAGGAACAGTGCACTGGCAAGGTGTGATCGCTAGGATTCCTTGACCCACTTTGTGTTCTGAAGCCCGTGTGCCCTCCAGCTCTACAGGGTATTCTCCAGTGAGATATGCTGTACAGTGACCATGATTTTGTAAACATTTCAGACCATTCCCGTTTTCTTGGGTCCTGCTTGTTTCCTGCTTCTCCATGATCTGTTTTTTAAATGTTAGCCTTTCTCGTACCAATGAAACCAGTCCGTCTACTGACAGATATACAACACTGTTTGCACCCAGATATTCTGCAAGATGACCAAATTCTGGTTTATTGGCAATAAGCTCTTCTTTTGTGGGAATGTTTATCCCCATGAAGCATGGGTACCTAATTGGCGGTGAAGCTACTTGAATGTGTACCTCTTTTGCTCCGGATTCTCTGAGCAGTTTTATTATGGGCGAGATGGTATTGCCTCTCACAATAGAATCATCTACAAGAACAATTCTTTTGCCTTTAAAGTTGTCTGACAATACTCCAAATTTTTTGCAACACTAAGTTGTCTCAGCCTCATGTTTGGCTGAATGAAGATTCTCCCAACGTACTGATTTTTACATAGCACCTCTACATATGGAAGGCCACACTTTGTGGCATATCCCAGGGCAGCGGGCGTGGTGGATTCCGGGACAGTGCTGATAAGATCTGCATCCACGGGGGGGCTTCAATTGCCAGCTGCTGCCCACAGCGGTATCTCACTGTGTACACCATTTGGCCTTCAAATATACTATCTGGTCTTGCAAAATATACATATTCAAAGATACAAAAAGCCATTGGATTTCCTCCAGACCTTGATATGATGTCAAGTGTCTGCATACTGTCCTGTCTGGAGATTTTCACAATTTCTCCAGGCACAACTTCCCAGAAATATATTGCACCAATTGATAAAAAGCTACATGATTCTGAAGACAGTACCCATCCTTCCGTGTCTACAGGGTTTTTCCCTTTTTCATTTATATCAAGTTCAGGAATAAGGCAGCCAATACACAGAGGCCAATTCCCATATGGATCTCGTACTGCATAAATAGCATCTCTGTGCATGATAAACAGGGAATATGCCGTGGGGGCCTCCTTCATCAAGTTTTTAATCCTTGCCACCCAGTCGGGGGTGTCGTCTCACTCCTGAGGAGGGGTGTACGCCAGTAGCTGGGTGATCATTTCACTATCAGAACTTGTTGATAAGCCAACGCCATGACGTAGAAGCTTCTTCCTTAGGGGGGCTGCGTTGACCAGCTCACCGTTGTGGGCCACGGCGACCTTGCCATGGAGCGTCTCAACCACAAAGGGCTGACAGTTTTCTAATTCACAGTTTCCGGTCGTGGCGTACCTCGTGTGTCCAATCCTGAAATTTGAAATATATAATTTCTTCAAGTTGTCCTCAGTGAAGACATGATTTACAAGGCCCATTCCCTGTGTATTCTGAACTTTGGGACAGAACTTCCCTCACTGGTCACAATTCCAGCACTCTCCTGACCCCAGTGCTGGAGACCCACGAGCCCCAGGGTGATCACGTGGGGCACATCTAGCTGCGTGGGCCACTCTCCTGTGGTGATGCAGCCGAACACGCCACATTCCTCTCGGATGCCCGACTCCTCAGCTCCATATCTCGCCGCCAAAAGCACGTGGCCGTAAGTTGAGTTTTTGAGCACATTTTTTTAATGCAGTTTTTGTGGTAAAATTAGGTGCTTTGACTGATACTTGGGTCGGCTTATACCAAGTATATATACAGTTGGTTACATAATTTCATATTCAGCTTAATACTATCAGTTGCTAATCCAAAAATGAACTTCCCCTCATTTCATTCCAAATAAATTTGAACACACATTCATTTTATATGCGCAAACGGAGGCTTAATCGTCACTACTCCCTGCACTGGAGTCAATTCCAACTACTCACAGTGATTTTAGAGGGATGAGTAGAACTGTCCTTGTGGGCTCTTGAGGCTGCAAATCTTTATAAGAGCAGACTGCCGCCTTTTATCAGGGAGATGCTGGTAGTTTCAAACTGCTGACTTTACCATTTGCAGCCCAACACACAAAACCATTATACCACCAGGCCCAAGTCGATGATGAACAACATTTATCATAGCAACTACATAGTATTTTAAAGTTGCATTATTTGAATTCACAGCAGACTCGTTCTTATGATGTTTAAATAGAGTGATAATAAAAAGTGTACTGTGACCCTGAGTCAAACAATTCCTATGTAATGATTTTATGGACCTGACAGATCTCATCTCCATGGCCCAGTTAGAAGTACACAATAGCAGCAGATGTCCACATGTGACCCAGAAAGTGTTATCTGTGTGCACAGTGCTGAAAAGCAGAGAGGAAGTAACCGGAATGTTTTCATTTGCTTGTGCAAACGATCTAGATGGGAAGCGTGGAAGAAGATGCTATGTCCCTGACTTACCAGGCAAAGATTTAGAGTTGGGCCAAATAGTTCTCATACTATTTTAGGTGGATTCCTTTTTTTTTTTTCTGCCGTCTATTTTAAAACCCAATCTAGTTTTTGAACACATGGAAAACTGTGGAGGCCAGAAAATTTGGTAGAGTTATCTATAAACAACCACATTGAAGGGACCATTAGTACACTGGAAGTGTTTTGTAGTTTGTATGGCGTCTTCAGCTTCCAAGCTTCGTAATGTCATTTTCATCCCTTTTGTTTTGCTGTTCAACCTGAAGCGCCAGTATGTCACAGTGAGTAACTTGGGAACCCTCATTAAACCTAGAGTTTATGACCATAGTTCTCTAAGTAGTGAATTTATTGAACATTCTTATTATAAACTTAGACTGGTGTTGCAGATAATAGCACCTCAATAAGTAAAAAAATGAAAGAAAGCATATCATTAATAAAACAAGTACCTGCTGCTTTGAAATTTTGCATACAACTTTGAAACTAAACCATTGATAACTATACTAGTAAACTACCCTTTATCCCTTTACAATTTTCTGAATGCCCTCTATAAAGTATTTCACATTTTACCCTTACTTTGTGTGGCTTTGTGTATTAGATAACATAATGATTGTGGTAGTTACATTATCTAGTGTCAGTTTGAGAGGCTTATGAGTGAAGGGGTGCCTGCCAATCAAGATATAACCAATGAGGCCTCTGTGGGGACATGACCTTCTCCTGAGAGTTCTAGGAATTCTTGTATTTCTTCCTTGGAGGCAGAAGACACTCTCTTTATTCACTCCCTGGAAAAGTCACTACTGACAAGGCATATGGAATGACTCTAGTCCCCTCAGCTGGAGAAGCCACGTGGAGACCTTTCCTGTGCTGAGATGTTTACGCTGCCACTGGATCGAAAGACTTTTTATTTACTAAGTCTGTGATCGTCCTGCATTCGGCATCTTTGAATATGTTTTGCAAGTCTGAAGAGTAACGGAATTAGGGGCTTGGACTGAACTGGGTTGGGACGCTTCCTTAATGTACAATTACCCTTTATATAAAACTCTCGTACAATTATGTGTGCTTATGGATTTGTTTCTCTAGTCTACCTGGACTAACACAATGACAGATACGGGAGAACTAGATACATAGAGGTTTTTGCATGTAAAAAGATTAAACCAACTACAGTGGAGCACAGGCTAAAATTACTTTGCTGTTTCCATGACATGGCAAACTGAAGGATGACTGGCTTGTGTTGTTTTCCTGGTCTTTCCTGTTTTTATTGTTGCAAGTCTTGTCCATGGAAACCCATAATTTCCTTTTTAATTGTCATATATTGTGGATTTGTGATGGGTGCAGGTTTGTCAGATAAAATATAAAACCCCTCCCATTAATTAAGCTCACAGTTTCATCTTCTGAGGTTAGAAAAATTTTCGGCTTATTCATTTTTCTTAAAAAGGCCATGGCCAAGGGGAGGATGGGGGGAGGAAGAGGGAATCAATCACAAGGATTATCTAGAACCCCCTTCCAGGTGACGAATAATGGAAAACAGGTGAGGGGCGATGGAGGAAAATGTAAGATACAGAAAAAAATCTTATCGAGTGTTCATAAGGGACGGAGGGTGGGGGAGGGAGCGAGAAGATACAGAGAGCTGATAATCGGGCTCAAGTGGGAAGAGAAGGCTGGTGGCATATGTGCAAATGTACTTGAAACATTGGAGGAATGTATGGATTGTGATATGAGATGTAAGAGCCCCTAATAAGTTTTTTTCTTCTGAAAAGGCCATAGCCAAATCATTTCTACACAAAAATGACTTATTGTGACTTGGAACTTTGTTTAATTTAAATGGTAGTATGAATAACTCTTCTACTTTTAATTAGCTTTCTTTTTTAAAGTTTGTGGGTTTTCTTTTTAAAATTGCTGTAAGGATCTGCTTGGATGTGTGTCTTGCTTTTAGCTGTGTAGTCTTAATTATTTTAATAGAGCACTAACGAATGGTTGCAACAACAGCAAAAAAGATTATGTCAATATTTGAGGTGTGTTTTTTTTTTTTTTTGAGGTGTTTAAAGAAGGGAAAATGGTCTATCAGTAAAAAAAAAAAAAAAAGCCAGTGATTGTATTATACTGTTTTGACATAATAAATTAGTTGTGAGGATCTTCAAAAAAGTTCATGGAAAACAGGTGTTAAAAAAAAGATGCACGGATTTCACGTGTTTTTTGTATTAAAATAAACTTGTACTGAGTTGTTGTAATATGTTTGAAAAGGATCTAATTTGAGGCACTTGCAAGGCATCAAATTGAAAAGAGCCTCCCCCCCCCCCCCCCAACTGCATGAACTCTGCTAAAATTGAAGTAAGAAGAAGCACCAACTTTATGGTTAAGCTTAGTTTGAACAATGGTGAAACCATTTGATGCCTTATTAAAAGTTATAAGGACAGAGTCCTGAAGAAATCAGTAGCAAATGAAGGACTGATTTTGAAGAGAAAAGAGATAGTGTTGAAGATGAAAGTCTAGCACGTTGGTGCATTCCTTGGAGAGGGCTGTGCTCAGCAGCAGAAATGGCAGCAGCAGCTCCCATGGCTCAGTTTACACAACCCTGACTCAAAACTTAGAGTTGAACGAACTTTCTAAAGATGGGTGAGTCCCAGATCAGCTCGCTGATGATAAGCACAATTAGTTTTGGAAATTTTAAACAAGTGGGATCAAGATTCTGAAGCATTTTTTGTTGTTGTTGAAAAACTGTAACGAGTGATGAAACAACTTTACATTTGATCCTAAAGACAAGACACAATCAAAGAAATGCCTGCCAAGAGTTGGAAATCGGAGCAAAAGCAAACCAGCCAAGCGCAAAGGTTATGGCAACTGCTTTTTGAGATGTTCAGTTAATTTGCTTGTTGGGTCAAAGAATAATAACATTATCAGAATGTTTTGAGAAATTGAGCGCAAAGCATAAAAAACTTCTGGGAAAGCTTTATCAAAGAGCGATTCACCACAGTAGTGTTCCTGCTTATTCCATCTCTTCGAACAAGGGCAATCTCCTCACAGTTTCAATACGAAATCATTTGGTATCTATCTTTAGAATCCTGATTTGGCGCCTTTAAACTTCTTTTTGTTGCCTGATCATAAAAGGCACCTGCTTTTTTTTTAATATCAATTCATAATATAAAGACTATATTGTCATAGTTAAAATTCATGGTACACTCATTTCTTCAGAGGACTAAATGGCTGAATTCTCACTTTACAAAATATATTGACCTTGATGAAACTTAATGTTGAAAATGTTAATTTTATTAACAATTTAATTTTTCCATGAACCTTTGAAAAGCTCTGTATGTTATGTGTATGAATTAAAAACAAATCTTCCTTTCCTGCAATTGGATTTGTTCTTTTTTGGGCTTCAGGGCTACACAGCCAGTGTTTTAAACTCAGTCCCCTAAACCAGACATGCTTTTTTGTTTTTTCCTTTTAGCTTTCGGGAATGATGCAAATGTGTTAACAGAGCAAGGGTCCCCACCTGAAACTCCTGATAGCAAACAGTCTCTGGTTGCATTTTCCATTATAGCTGTGGGAGACAGCCTGGGGAGAAAATAGTTCTTTGTACCCTTCTTGACCCTGGCTGGTTTCTTATTTCAAAATAAACATTTTGGATCACTCATCTGGACTCTTTGTAGAGAGTGAAATGAATGTGACTCACTGATGTATAAAGTAGAATCTAAAGCAGAGCCCCCCCCCCCCCTCGCCCCTTTTGTTTGCTACCACGATGCCATGTTAACTTTAGAGTTTATTTGTAGAATGTGGGGTAGTTAAAAAGTTTAGAAAGGTTTTGGGGTCAGGCATGTAGGTTAAATTTCACCCGCTCTGAGCTGTATCTGAAAAAGTGTGCATCAGATTTGTATTCTCTCCTTGTACTCAGCCAGTCTATATACTGGACAGATCATCAGACAAGTTGGTTTCTATGAAGAAGAACGTGGCATCAGGATTGACTAATAACCCGTGTGATATGCTGATGCTTTGCTTGCTGAAAGTGAGGAGATCTTGAAACACACTTGCTGTTGAAGATCAAGGATTGCAGCCTTCAGTATGGAGTATAACTTTACATAGGAAGACTCAAATCCTCACAACCGCAGCAGGTAAACTAGTAGATAAATGGAGAAAAGATTGACCTTGTCAAGGATTTTGTTTGTCTTGGATGGGCAATGAATGCTCTTGGAAGCACCTGTCAAGAGATCAAAGTGCGCGTTACATTGGGCACATTTGCACAATTTTTTGTTTCTGTTTTTTGGGTTTTTTTTGGGGGGGGGGTATCACTGCCCTCAGATGGTGTGAGTAGGAGGCCCAGCCTTTGCTCTGTGGAGCTGGAATTGAACCTCCATCCCAGTGGGCTGCAGTCCTGCGCACAACCACTACGCCACCGGGGCTCAGCCCGCACAAAACCTTTTTAAAGTGTTGAAAATCAAGGATGTCACTTTGAGGACTTAGGCGCGCCTGTCCCAAGCCATTAGTATTTTCAGTTGTCTCGTGCATGTGAAAGTTGGACCTTGTATAAATAAGATTGAAGAATTGATGTACTTAAATTATGGTGCCAGCAAGGATTATTGAAAGTACCATGGACTGCCAAAAGAACAAATCTGCTGTGGAAGAAGTGCAGCAGAAGGCACCTGAGAGGAAGGGTGGTGAGACATTGTCTTAGATACTTAGGGCTTATTGTCAGGAGAGACTAGTCCCCAGAAAAGGACATCATTTACCTTATTTGCTGACAGTAAAGGACTTGAAGCCTTCAGTATGAGTCATGGCTCACCATAACTCAGGGCTGTACCAATAAGTAGCAGCATGATAAATGGAGAAAAGACTGACGCTGTCAAAGTTTTCATTTCAAGACATCAGACAAACTCATTGCTCTCACTCTCTTTGTGTCATCGAGTAGTCAATGCCGACACACAGGAACTCTGTAAGACGTGATAGCACTGCCTCTGTGGGTCTCTGGCATGGTAACGTTTTTTTTGGTAGAAGGAGAAAGACCACTCTTTCTCACCCAGAGCTGCTGGTGGGTTTGAATTGCCGACCTTGTGGATGACAGCCCAATTCATAACCACTGCGCCCTCATGGATTCCATCAAGTCTACTGCAGAAGACTTAACTATCGGTTCAAAAGCAAACCATTAAAGACCCAGGTGGACCCAAGTCAAGCCATGGTATTTTCAATCATCTTACAAGCATGTGAAAGCTGTATGATGAGTGAGGAACGCCAAATAAAAATCAGTGCTTTTGAACTGTATTAATGACTATTGTATATACCATGGGCTACCAGAACAACAGCAACAACAAAAAGGTGTCTTGAAAATGCAGCCAGAGTGCTCTTCAGGGTGTGCTGGGATGGTGGAACTTTGGAGTATTTTGAGCATATTATTAGGATGGACTGCAACCCTGGAGAAAGGATGTCATGCTTGAGAGAGGGTCAGCAAAAAAGACCCTCAGTGAGATGGTTTAACAACAGAGGTTGTGACAATGGGCTGGAATGTAGCAAAGGTGGTGAGGATGACAACGTGGCTGTTTTGTTCTGTCATACCTGCGTTGCAATGAGAAGAAATAAGACTTGATGGCACCTAGCAAAAACCCTAGTTTCATGTGCTGAGGCATGATCTGTTTGCAATTGGATCTTTGTCAAGATTAAATAAGACAGTATAAAAGCTTTCTACAGGGGACTTGTTCAATTGGTATTCAGCATTGCTTTCCTTACATTGCAGGTTAAATGAAAAATTCTTGAACTCGAAAATTTAGATTCCTTAACCCCCATCACCATGTATATGCTTTCTTTATATAATTAGAGAAATAAAGCAATGCATATAGTAATGCATGCACCTATAACTGCACACAAATAGATAAAATCCTTAGCCATTTCTGATTTATATATACATCCTTAGATTTTTAGTTTTTTTGCCATTGAAAGCAGTGCTTTAGTATACTTCATACTTTGCCTTCAGAGTATGCCTACCTTCTCCCTCTGTTTCTTTACTATTTGAATGATTGTTTCCTGTGACTCTCCAGTCCTGATCTTCTTGTGATGGTGTTTCCACTCAAGTGGCATCTCTCTTCCTGAACTTCTGCCCTTAAATGATCTCAGATTCCAGCCTGCCTTTGCTGCCCCTTCTCCATGTCACAAGCTGCATCTCAACTTGAATACAGCCAGGTCATTCTCTCTTCTTCCATCCTCAGTCTGTTTTGCTTCATGGCATTTATCATCATCTAGTGCTTCAAGCAAAGCCCAGGTGACATAGTCGTTACGCTTTAGGCTGCTAACAGAAATGTCAGCAGTTTGAAACCACAAGCCACTCCTTGGGAAAATCATTTTCTGCTTTCAGAAAGAGTTAGAGACGTGGAAACCCACAGGGCAGTTCTTCCTTGGCCCACAGGGCCGTTATGAATCATAATTGACTTGGTGGCATTGAGGGCTGCATAAACTTGTACACACACCTACATGGGTTGATGGGTCTCGTCCCGTGAGTGAATTTAAAGTATCCCTGAGAACAGGGCATCTGGCTTGTTTGTTCACTGCTATGTTCCCAGTACCCAGAATAGGCTCTGGCACATTCTCAGTAAACTTGATGTATGCGAATGTAGCCTGCTTAAAATGAAAAAGTACTTAGACACATTTTGGGAGATGAATTTCATGGTCTCAACAACTCCAGTTGCTTCTGAAGTGGTGCTCGGCGCTCACTGGAAAAGAGCCTCTGGGTTATGTAGCAATGGCTGTTGGGCCTGGTGAGAGAGGCAAATACTGCCAAAGTGTCACTCCCAACACAGCAGGCTCCGAAGGACAGGAACTGCTTGCACATTTTCGGCCTCCACTCTTGTAGAGGTCTGGCTTGCACTCTTTGCCAGTGGGAAACACCAGTGGAAAACTTTGGGTTGGGTTCGAAACGCTTTTTGTTTACAGTATGATGTAGAAGCCAGTCATTCTTTGGTTAATAAGTGTGGTATGTGGAAACTTTTGTGGTGGCATTTGTACAATTCTACTTGATGTGATTGAAATATGGAATATAGAATGATAGGTTAAATGTATTAAATCCCAATTTGAAAAAAAGTATAAGCCGCGGACTATTGCCCCTTTAAGTGCTTACAAATTACTATATTAATAAAATGTTAAATAAAAAAATAAGCGTGGTACAAATAAAAGCCTTAGAAATGTCAAGGTCAGACAGGAGACTGGAGGGGCCATTGTTGTCCAAGGCTCTCTCCTTGGACAGTGATTGCCTTTTATCTAATTCATAAAGTTAATTATAATCATTGTAAGCCTATCTCTTTTTCTTCTAGATTCTTCTTGAAATCTGTTAATTCAACTTTTTGAGCACAATGAATAACCACGTGTCTTCAAAGCCATCTACAATGAAGCTGAAGCAGACCATCCACCCCATTCTTTTATACTTCATACATTTTATAATATCACTTTACACCATTTTAACATACATCCCATTTTATTTTTTGTCTGCGTCAAGACAAGAAAAATCAAACCAAATAAAAGCCAAGCCTGTGAATTCCAAACCCGAGGCTGCTTACAGATCTGTGAACAGTTTGGATGGTTTGGCTTCTGTCATGTACCCTGGGTGTGATACTTTAGATAAAGTGTTCACGTATGCAAAAAACAAGTTCAAGGACAAAAGGCTTTTGGGAACACGTGAAATTTTAAATGAGGAGGATGAAGTCCAACCAAATGGGAAAATTTTTAAAAAGGTAAGTTGACCTTTTAATTTCTTTCAAATTTTTTCTTCTCAGCGCTTGCAGATGGTGCCGGGGAAGCAGGGCCAGAAGACCAGACAGCCCTGGGATCTCTCACCTGGCATCTGGGCACAGTCTCGTCCTGAATTTTCACAAGGATCCTCACCTGGTTCCCTCCAGATGAGGCCGCTCAGGAAGCCACAGGCCCTGTTAGCACCAGAGGCCCCTGTGTGTGCTTTTCCACTCCAGGCTTTGCGATGTAACCTGCTGCCTCTGCTCTTTTGTGGGTCACAGTAGGCGCCTGAGGTCTTGGATCTTCAGCTCTAGGCAATTCCATGGCTTCTGCAAATTTCCCGCTTGTAAAAAAAGAACTTGCCACTGTTCATTTGAAACTGTCATTTAAAGGAATCTCTTAGGGGCAAGATAACATAATGGCTAAGAACGTGAACTCTAGACCCAGATTGTGGGCTTGAATCTTGGCTTTGTTGCATAGTAACTGTATACTCTTGGAAAAGTCAATGAATGCATTTACCCCTAGTTTCTTTATACTATATGGAGTTGGAGAGTTTTTTAGCACTTACTATGAGCCCAGTTTTATGCATATTAACACATTTAAGATTTCAGGAGCCCAGGTGGCAGCACAGGAGCTGAGTTAGCCAAATGGTGGTTTGAACCACCAGCTGTTCCATGAAAGAAGGATGTTGTAATCAGCTTTTGTAGACGACATCCTTGCAAACCTCAGTAAGGCAGCTGTACTCTGCTCAACATACAGGGTTATTGTGAGTTGAAATTGACTACAGTGGCTTAACTAGAATATTTCTACCAGGTATAGAAGCTACAAGGATTAGTGCTTTACACAGGACCACGTTGAGGGAGCTAGGCTAGGTTATTACTGCTTCAAGACCAAGATGACCGCTGAACCCCGGTGGTAGAAGTGGTTGAGTGTGGCACTGCGGCCGGCGGGCTTGGTTCAAATCCAGCAGCGGCTCTCAAGAGCAGCGCTGGGTAGCTCCCACGACCACCAGAGGGCAGTGATGCCCAACCCCCCAAAACAAAATGATATGATATAAAAAAAAAAAAAAGACTAGATGACCAGATGTCCTGTGTTTTAACAATTTAATATCATCCTGCGGCGTTTTAAAATTAAAGTAAATATATTATAATACTATTTTTGTGTTCTTTTTTTTTTTTTTTTTGGCATCACTGCCCTGGTGGTGGGTAGGAGGCCCAGCCTTTGCTCCTGGGAGCCGGAATCGAACCTCCATCCCAGTGGGCCGCAGTCCCGCGCACAACCACTACGCCACCGGGGCTCAGCCCTGTTTTTGTGTTCTATGAAATTTTTTTGTTGCTCCATATAGACCAAATTTTTAATCAAGAACCACCCACCACCCACCCCTTCACCCCCATCCCCTGGTCATTGGTGTCTGGCTTAAAATCTGGTCACTTTATCCAAGCCATAACTCATAGTGTTGAGCTGGGGGCTAGAATCCTGCTCTTCTAGTTCTAGCATAAAGTGACCAGACGCCCCACTTTTGGCGGGACATACCCAATTCTAAACAATTTTTCCCGCATCCCGTGGCATTTTAAAAACGTCCTGGTTTTTGGAAAGAATGTACAATAGGCTAGGGAATGGCGGGGGAACAGAAAAGCAATGTCCCCCCTCTCCTCCCCCCTCCCCAATCAATGGTGTCCCGCTTTATCAATGTTAAAATCTGGTCACTTTACTCTAGCACGCATGCTTTTAAGTGATCATAGTTCACAGGGTTGTTCTGGATTAATTGAATGTGTATATATTTCATAAAATTAATGTCCTTAAAACAGGCACCAGTATAAATGCTCTAGCTTGGGTTCCTATTATGCTATTGTTAGGGGAATTCAGTGGGGGAAATGATAGTGAGTATAAAAATCAGAGAGGAACACAACACTGCAGAAGATAGTAATTTTAGCAGTGGCTCAAGAATCCTATTTCTCAACTGGGCATGTGACTTTCTTAATTGTTTATGAAGAGCTGGCAGGTGAAAATGTCAGAGCCTTGTTTAGAGACAGTAAGATAATCTGCAGTTGGTGGATATTTAGTTAAGCCATAGCCTCTATTCCTGGCACCGATAGTGGTGGAGTTTGGGGTTGATTGCCTTAGCAGTCTGGCTCTTACCAGTAGTGCCACCTAGCATTTAAAGCTAGTATCTATGTGACCCTGTCTTGTGTGCCCGGGGTCGGGTGTGGGTGGGTGGTGGATGGCAGGCCTTTAGCAGGGAAAAGAGACCCCACAATTTAATTATAACTTATAGACACACATTATGTCTCAAGCAGACAAAGGCATGACAAACACATCATCTTGATGAAAAAAACCAACAGTTAAAGAATTTTGAGTACTATATATGCTCATATATACGCTGAGTTTTTCAGCATATTTTTAATACATTTTTTGTGGTAAAATTAGGTGCCTTGGCTGATGTTCGGGTCGCCTAACACTCAAGTCTATTTAGTACTTAAATAGAACATGAAATGCAAGGGAAACTCACAGAAGCATTATTGGGGCAGATACCACAATTCAGGTGGGACTATCGAATGCGGAGTGGGGCTGTGATTGGGGCATGAAGATTATGCTGGGTAGACATGCTTACGGGATTGAGTCTGGGCTCTCCAATCAAGTCACTCAGGATATGACTCATGAACATGTGGACCCTGGTATCCCAGATGTCATCAAGGGCATAGCCACACAAGTCCCCAAGGGCTGCACTACCCTCTCTCGCCTGGCTAGGGGAAGGATGGCAATCCACTTGCACACACACACTGGCTGAAGATAAAGTTATTAAGATTGCCAGTTAAATAATGTCACTGCTGTGGGGTGAATTTCTACTCTTGGTGGCCCTATAGGACAGGGTAGAACTGCCCCTGTGGCATTCTCAGACTATATACTTTGGCACCCTGTGACTTGTCAGGCTGTTTCAGGACTAATGTCCCATTACTTTGTCCAAACGGTGATGGGAAATGAGTAGATTTAAGCAGCCAGGCTGTGTTTCAGGACCACTTGATTCCAACCTTCCCAGGAATGAATACTGTTCTCTTGAAATGAAGAGAGCCAACTGACTGGTTCTCAGGACATCTTGACGCACACCTGAAAGAGAAAAAATTTGCAAAGACAAAAATTTACAGTGAAACTCCAAAAAGGGCTCACACTGGTACCACATACAACTGCTGGAAATTCTTTTAGTAGTTTTACACACATAGAAAAGACTAAAGGGATTTATTGACTATGCTAGTGCTTTCAACTGGGTGAATCCTAACAAACTGGTTCTCCTGAAGAGAGAGAATTCCAAAAATACTTCATTGTATTACTGTTCTTGTGCATGGAATAAAAGCCAGATGAACAGAACAAGGGGATACTTCATGATTTAAAATCAGGGAAGGTGTGTGCCTGGCTTGGATCTTTCCACAATACTTTTCAATCCATATGCTGTGCAAATGATCAGAGAAGCTGAGTTATAAGAGTAATTGGATAAATCTGCATAAGTCCTCTTTGGAGTATTGAAAAACAAGGGTATTTCTTTGAGTTCTAAGGTATGCCTGACCCTCGTGGTATTTTTAGTTGCCTCATAATCTCGTGAAAGTTTGACATTTAATGAAGATAGAAGAAGACTCAGCGCTTACGAATAACGGTGCTGGCAAAGAGTATTGAAAGCACCACGGACTTCCAAAAGAACGTACAAATCTGTCTTAGAAGTAGTACAGCCAGAATGCTCCTTAGAGACAGGATGGCGAGACAGCTGTCAAAAAGGAGACTGCTGGCTTGTGTGTTGCTGTGAGCTATGCCATTGGCATTTCAAATACCAGCAGAGCCACCCATGGTGAGCAGGTGTCAGCAAAGCTTCTAGACTAAGAACAGACCAGGAAGCAAGAATCGACTTTTTGCTTCTTAGGAATTCGCCACAGAAAACCTTTAAATAGCAATGGAACATATATGTGCTGTGGTTCTGAGCCCCAAAGGTGGAAGGCACTTTGAAATATGACTGGGCAAGAACTCCCTCCTTAATAGAATCAAACTCAGTGATGTTGAAGGAACAAAACCCTCACTTGCTGGTGTAGAGCACAACCCAGAATGGGAAGAAACAGCTGTCAACATTGACTCACTCAGAACATGGCAGTATGAATCTAGGGTTGTTGGAAGTCAGCTATGTGGGTATCCCAGGCTTAGTGAGCTTCTCGTTGAACATCAGAGACTAGCCTTCAACATGGATTACACCTCAAGGTAAAGAAAACAAAAGTCCTCACAGCTGTATCTAGTACAATGATAAGCAGAAAAGATGGAAACTATCAAGGATTTCATTTTACTTGGATCCAGCATCATCGTTCGCGGAAACAGTAGTTAAGAAATCAATGTCTTACATTAAGTAAATCCACATATGATCTATTGCATCTAACCCACTCTACAGGTTTTTGTTGGCCTCATATGCAGTTCACAGTTGGATTGCAAATAAGCCCACAGAATCATTGATGTTCTTGATGTGAAGAATACTGAAATTACATGGACTGCCAGAAGAGCTTGTCTTGGAGGAAGTACAGCCAGAATACAATGCTCCTCTGGGGCTGGGCGTAGTGGTTGTGTGCGGGACTGCGGTCCACTGGGATGGAGGTTCAATTCCAGCAGTGGGGCTGGGCCTCCTACTCCCACCATCAGAGAGCAGTGATGCTCCCTGCCCCCCCCCCCCCCCAAATGCTCCTCTGAAGTGAGGAAGGCTGGATTTCATTTCACATACTTTGGATATACCCTCAGGAGAGACCAGTCCTGGAAAGGAACCTCATG